>SNQJ01S0003338.1:227400-244300 GCA_010110895.2 Picea sitchensis
TCAGTTGAAGTTGAAGATATTAAAGGATTGATTTCATTTGTATTCATTCAAGTTAAATAAATAAAAGAATGATAATTTATCTACTTCACACAGTTTGTGTTATACATGTTTATGAATAATTAATTGAACTACATATGTCTTATTTAGTTAATCTATGAAAGTGTGAAAAGTAGCCAAAAGTTCCAGAAATTGATTCACCCCTCTTCTCAGTGTCAATGTGTGTTTCAACAAGAATGATATATAGGCTTATAGCCATAAAGAGCCTGCTCTAGCTCTAGTTCTAGAGTCTCACTTTATTGTAGAAAGATTCCTTCTTTCACCTCATTATGCATATTCTCAATTCCTTAACTCAATAAGAGTTCCTAATTATCCAAAATGAATAATACATTTTACAATTGCTCCTATTTATTCAAAAGGATTACATCAATCAAACCTTCAATTTATCCTTTATTGAAGGTATCATGTCTCCAGGATCCATATAATTAGGGACCTATGTTACAGGGATCAAATGTTTTCTAGGTTATCCTCTCCCATTTAGTGATTTAAATGGATATGACATTGGATTAGGTGCCTTGGGTGATTGTAGGATTGTAAATCCTTGGAGGTTGATGAGGGGGAAAAAATCATCCTTTTCTCTCATGCAATGTTGGTGAAGGTCATCCTTGAACTTCAACCTTATTGAACCATATGTTAGTGGATGTAATGAACACAATATATAATAATAAATATAAATACATTATAATAGTTAACGAATAATAATGAAGAGACACCTTCCCAATCAAGGGTCATGTATCTTCATGGAAGGCCACCCCTGCGTGGGTATATAAGGCCCTCACTCTTATTGTAGTCATCATCTCATTCATATACATTGTTTACTATATTATCCTTTATGGATTATAACCTGTTGTCTTACCTACATTGGGTATTTACCTGACAAACCAGCTTGGTTCACCACAATGGTATCAAAGCTTCGTCTTGATTTGGATTTTGGCCACAAACAAAGTTTCTATAAATGTTTTGGTCCTTGACCATAATTGCCCCTTGGCCATTTGAAGTCTAAAATTTCCACTGCAGAATACAATATTGAATAAAAATAAACTATTACCCAAATTTAAAAAAAAAGTAAAAAATTCCTTCCACCTTGGATTGACAAAAATATTGAAAAGAAAGAAAGTGTAAAAGAATGGTTTAGACTACCAAAAATTTTCCGGTAAATTTGAGCTCTCTTACTTCAACACAAGAATTAAATATATCTATTATGGAAATTCAGGTACAAGAATTTTTTGAACAAGAAGTGCTTCATTTCCATAAATAAAAAATACACACACAAACACACACACACACACATAGGAGTAATCTAACTAGGGAGCAATCTTCCCTCTTTTCAGGCAAAAAAATGGGCCTGAATCTGACCAAATTTTCAGGGGTAGCCTGAGTTTGGCATGGATCAAAGTTCCATGTGTTTCAGAACCTTACCTCGGGGGTTTTACCCCATTTTAAACCAATCTAGATGCTCAAAATATCGACCAGACTTCTATATCGGTCGGAAATTTAAAACTACATCACCGAAAAATGTGCTCGAAAAGTAACTCGAGAGGGAAGATTGCCCCCGAGTTAGCCCACTCCTATATATATATATATATATATATATATATATAAAAGGAAAAATAAAATAATATATTTTTTTCTAGTATATAGAAAAATAAAAGAATAAAAACAAAATATTATTACGAGCCAGTGCGCACATCAATATCCACTATTTACAACCTTGCAACCACACGTTATTATGTACAACATTTTTTTTTACTATTTTAAGTGCAATAACTCTACTTTTCATTATACCAATCCATACAATTGCCATAAAAGTAAAAGGGTAAATTGTCACCATTTAACAAAAAGTCATGACCTTTGTTAAAACAAAACATAAAGAAAAAAAATAATTAACTTCTACTGTATATTAATTTTAAGAAGTGAATAATATATGGTAAAAAATATAAAAGGATGATATATAATAAAAAATTCAAAAGTTTTAATTAAAAAAAAGGTTGTTTTAAAAGTTCACAAATTCTGTGAGTTAAGGAAGGAGTATAACTAAAACATTTCTTTTGGAAAGTGTGAAGGTAATATTAAATTATTTTTCATTAGTTACCAAGGAAAAAAAAAAGAGATTAAGTGAATATAAAATTACTTTTGGTAAAGTATAAGAAAATATTCAAAGTTTTTGAACTCTATATATATAAAAAGAAGAATTATCAAGGATTATTTTCTTAAAAGAGTATAAAGGAATATTAGAGGAAGATATATATTAAGTCAAGAAGCTTAAGTCTTATTATTATTAAAGGGATATTATAATAATTATAAGGTCAATTCAAATTAAAAAATGGATAAGGAAGGAATATTTTCTGGTAAAAATCATCTAACTAGATGCATCAGATTATTAACATTTAGAGGAAATATTCAAGAAAAAAAATATAGCATCCACATTTGCAAAGATAAGACAAAAAATCACATAAGTATGGATTTGTAAAATCAATTAATAATTCCAAAGACAATTGTAATCGAAACAAAAGACTTTTTTTGGGGAAATAAATATGACATCAAGGACTTACCGTTGACACTCGAAGATTACAAACTCATATAGCATTTCGAGGCTACAACTATATATGAAAAATAGGTTGATATAATCCTTGGCTTGACTTAGTTAGAGATGCTAGGTAGCTTAGTATTAAACCTTGAGAATTTTTTTTAATGTTTTCCTACAAGAAGAAAAAATAAAATTACATGACGTCTTATTAAAGTTAGATTCAATATCTACGTCAAAAGATCTGGATCAGATATCCAAAATACTACTTTCGGATAAACAACAATCAATACTTGAGATCCAAAAGGAGTGTGACAAATTTGTCATAGACAAAGATGCATAAATTTGTCACCTAAAAATCCATAATCAAAGTTTACTCACCTAGATTAAGAAGATAAAGAGTGATAAGAATACGATAGAGGACAAGTTAGAACAACCTATCAATAAAGAATCATTGGTAGATAAAGAGACAATGACTAAACCTATGGAACTACAAAAGTCTTCAGATAGAAAAAACCTAATGGTGGATAAAGGAATTAATACAGACCCAATCAACCTTACAGCTCAAAAAGATTCAGTTGATGTAAAGAGGTTTTCACATGTCGAAGTAGAAACAAGACAGGGATATGAAGAAGACTCAATTCCAAGTGTTAATCAAGAAGAAGATACAAGTACACGAAGTAAAGATCAGGTTTCAATAATGCCTTATAGACATCCTAATAAAAAAAATCGTTACTTCAACCAATCAATGTATCCACAAAAAAAAATGACAAATATGTAAAAAATTATTACCTCCATTACAAATGATGCTCAAGGTGGAATTTATCATGGGAGTCGAAATACATCAAGTTTTCTACAAGAACCACATAAAAACCCAGTTGTGCAAAAGATCGATTTAAGGTGGGAAAACTCCCTTACAATTCGATGGTTCTACTCATCTCTTAGAAGATCCTATCATTTCAAGTCCTCAACAATCACTAATTCATGAATAAAGAATAAGGAGACGATATTACAAGCCAGCTAAATATATAAGTCTTCCATAATTATGCTTTGAGGACAAATAATTTTTAAGGGGAAGGCAATGTTATGAACATAATATATAATAATAAATATAAATACGTTATAATAGTTAATGAATAATAATGAAGAGACACCTTCCCAATGAAGGGTCACGTCTCTTCATGGAAGGTCACCCCTGAGTGGGTATATAAGGCCCTCATTCTTACTGTACTCATCATCTCATTCATATACATTATTTAGTATATTATTCTTTATGGATTATAACATGTTGTCTTACTTACATTGGGTATTTACCTAGTGAAATAGATTGGTTCACCACAATGGAGGCTTAGGCATGCATGAAATCATCAAAAGCATATCTAAAATAGGATACAACACCCATTCAATCATCCAAATAATTTCATAATCAATAAATTACACAAAACCCAACATAATTATATTAATCATGGTCAATAGAGGTCTCATAGAGTACAAAGATGATCAAAATATATTAAAAATGGGCCTCATGATACTGCAATTGGGAGGCCCGTCATCACCTCCCAACTTAATTTTTTTCACACCCTTGTGAAAAAAAAATGATCATGTAGCTACTGCTACTTCCTCTCTTACTAATTAACTACTGCTAATATCTACAATATTGCTTCAATCATAGGGCACAAATTCACTAGTGTCACCCTTTCCATGGTACCTAAGATATTTCTAGGGAAATGAGGATCAACCCTCTTGAGGTCACATGGGAGAAACGATAAAATGATAGTACACAATTGTATAAACAATGAATCCTTGGAAGTGGTAAGGAGTGATCATGTAGGTGGGGTGGCCCTAGAGGTACACATACCTTAGGATGTAGCATTAAAAAAATGGAGGCCTTTGGAGGAGGAGCATTAGACCTTTCTTGAGGAGCATCCCACCTTGGACCCTTTATTGTTTCATATACACGCCTTAGAGCTTGATATGTTTCACCTGGACTTTGAATGTTCCACATGTAGGCCTATCTTCTTCTAGTTATTTTTTTCCTGTATTACACTAGGTCCACTTTGTATTGTTGGCGTCCCTCACCTTTCATACAAATTAAGGGAGGAGAGAGTCCTTTGATTTATAATTGTATCACACACTCCCATTAGATGCAAGTTCTAAAGAAACTTAGTCTCTTTAATTCTATTATTTTTCATTTGCAATTCCTCTCTTTCTCTTGAGTGCTAGGGTTCTTTATGAAATTAGAGGGAAATCTAGGGTTAGGGTTTTTCCCTAAAGAGACAAGGAAGCTAGGGTTAGGGTTTTTTCCTAAAGAGACAAGGAATCTAGTGTTAGGTTTTTTACCTAAAGAGACAAGGAAGCTAGGGCTAGGGTTTTTCACAAAAGAGACAAGGAAGCTAGGGCCAGACATAAACCCTAGAGGAGTGAAGAGACCTCTTGAGCTTATATCTCTTGTAATAGAAGAATAGTAGGTTTTTGTGGCATTTGGAAAATCTAGTGATACTTGGAGTTATTAACATGAAGAATATAGAGGGAGAATATATTTTTCACTTGTGTGATGTAAGTGAAGGTGTTGGGGAGGACTTGTCAATGTGTTTAGCTTATTAAGGATCTTTAGTGGAGTGACTAGCTTTGGTTAGGAGTGATTATCATTGATGATTGTAGGGGCTAAATTTCTCCAATGGGATAAGTTTCCATGTTTTTTCCCAAAAAATGATTCACCAATTTCCATTTTCTAAAAATGATTCACCAAAATTCCATAGAATAAAATTATTTTACCTTAAAAATCTCCAAAATTTTATAGAAACTATATAAAATCCTTAGAAATTTGAATATTTTTACAAAACTATCACCAAACATTTTAAATTTTTCATATTAAGGACTAGTAATATTATCCCATGTTTCTACATTTGAATAGAAATTTCCATCCTTAAAATCATCTGTAATTCTTAGCGAGGAGGAGTTGTTGGGTATGGTTTTCTTATGATTTTCCTAGCCAAGGTTTGGAGAGCTTGATTTGTACCATAGTTTTTCTAAGTTGTTGTATGTACTTGTATTTCATATTATCTATATATGTGAAGTTCTTTATTTATAAAAGTTTTGCATACTTGTAACTTTGAGTTTAATCTTATGTTATCTTCATGATTGAGTAGATTTCAATGGTTGTTGTTCAAACTAGTTTAACGTAACATATAGCTAAATTGGTTAAGTGATTTAATGCATATACATAAGACAAAGGAGAAAAATCAACACTATTATAATTGGTTGTAATAACAAATTTCATATGTGTTATATGGCTTTAAAATTGTGCCCTAATAGTTGTAGCATTGTGGTATTGAAATAGACTCATGTGGTATTTGTTCTCTTGCAATGCTAAGCAAAATTGGGTTGTGTTAGCACTCTATAAATGTTTTCATCTAATGAAACAAATGACAAAGGTAACCTACAACCCAGTTTAGATCTGGGTAGTAGCCTTCTCATCTCAGAGAGGGCTCTCTCCTATCACTTGATCTACAATAAATGAGTTTTCTTTAACAATTCAATGGTTAGGTTTTGTTTCTTTGGATGTTTTTTTATAATTTTGTTGGCAAGGAAGGGGAGGGACACTTAGGGATATGGAGTCAAACTTCTGAAAATAAATGGAAACACTGACTAGTCGATAGAGCTCTCCATAGGATAAAGGCTAAATGAGGCGATAAATTTGAGTTATAAATTGTAAATTTTCAAAGTGTAAGAAGAAAGGAAAAACATATAATTGTATCAGAGCATTAAGTAAATAATTAATTATGAAGAACTTAACACAATTTAAATTTCTTAAGCCAAGAGCATCACAAGATGAATTATGGGCTTTTAACTATCCAATTTAAATAGAAGACAATGAAAATGGAATTTAAGCATACAAGAAATACATAAAAAGAGAGGATACAAAACTCAGATCACCACCATTAGAATCTTTTCATGGAAACTTCAAGACTTCTGCATGTGCATTTTATTCATATCCAGAAAATTACATTCAAGTTCCAAATAGCTAAAATCCTGCCCTTGCACTTCTGCCAACCTCTAATACATTTGGAAGTCCTAATATTTATACAAGTTGAGCTCCTTCGGTTTGAAACCGATTACAAATGATCAAACTGAAACGTTTCGGTTTTGAAACCATTTACAATGATTAAAATAAGACGTTTTGGTTTGGGAACTGATTACAATGATTAGAAAGGAACATGTCTTGATCTTGATTCTGACTCCTCTGATGCTTCAGTCCGGTTATTTGCCACTTGTTCTGTTATGGTATTCCACCTGACTTTCCATATTTAGTGACATATGGCCATCATATACTGGACCCTGGAAAACTGCACTTTGTCTTACCCAACCCTACTATCTCCTTGCATTTCAATTTAGAAGGAATATCATAATATATCATTTATTTTATTAGGATATCCATGTCAATGCAGGAAGCATATGACATGACTGGCAATCCAAGTTTGACATCTTTGAACTGATTCATAATTTCAAAGTTTGTAATTAGATGCCCAAGTAGTGTAGCTCCTTTCAGATTCTCCTCCAGGGTTTCGAATTTGGAATGATCCATTCTACATTGAGTCAAATGAGCATTGTATTCTTCCTAATCATACAATTTTCCTTTGCCATCCCAAAATGGTGGAAGGGCTTTGATAAACAATTATTCAAACAAATCCTTAAACTCTTGCACACTTTGCTCCATCTGTGTTTCCTTGGTTTGAAATGATTTCAACAGGTTATGTTTAGAAATAACCCTCCTGGAGCATATAATCAATGTAGTTATGTCTTTAACTCCAATAGTCTGAAGGTATGCAATAGGGATGGAGTTGAGTATATTTATGGTGTTTTGGTCCCATTCTGATGGTTTCTTTGCTAAGGTTTCATTCACAACAATGCACCTCCTTCTGGTTGTGATGGCTATGTTTTCTTTATCATTAATGAAATTCAAATATACTCTGAATTTGGCAGCTTCAAAAGATATAGAGTCCTAGATGATATTCTTGGTCCCTTGCAATAGGCCTTTTCCTCTTAATCTCATCTTCAATTTATCTATCCTTTCCTGCAAGACTTCATTCTCCTTTTTAAATTGATCCATTCTTTCATCCTTTACCTGTATCTCTTACTTCAATTTCTCTATGCTTCCTTTTAGTCCTTTGATTTCTTCTTCTTTCAGGATAACTTGTGACATATCCTGGACAAGTCCTTCAGTGTTTGGCGCAACATCTGCAGCAGGAGGTACGACTACAACCCTGTTTAGAAATTATGTATTCTCTTGTGACCACATCACCTTTTCTCATTCTAGTTGTAACGCCCTAGCCTTGTAGTCCAATGCATCTTGACGAAGTGTTTCCTTTTCCTTTTCTATAGAAACCAATTTTTTGGTTTGTAGATGCTCTGTAACAAACTTTTTCAATTTCTTCTTCAAAATTTGAATTAATTTATCTTTCTCATCCAATGAGGATTTCACCCCTTGGAGGCCTTTAGATTCTAGCTTCTTGACCCGAGTCTATCAAGATCTGCTAGATTATTTTTATTGCCTCTAATATCCTTCCAATTTCATTTCATAAGATGACATCTTTGAATTCTTCAAGCTTAAACTCAAGTAATCAGAATACACCATATCACTGGTATTGTTATGGACTTTGACCTTGTTTAGAGCATTGATTTTTCATACCTTATGTCTTCATATGCAACTACAATGTTAAAGGTCCTCTTCTCAACATACCTTATTGTGAACATAGAAGATTTATGCTTAGAAGTATTTTCCACTTTAGGGACTAAACCCTCATCTCACCCAGAGCTATGTTTCCCTTCTCAACATATTGTTTTTCCAAATGTTCTTTAGATTGATAAACATCCTCAGATGTTTTATCAAAGATGTATTTCTTGCTGCTAAAGGTTATTGATCCACCTTCAATTTAGATTTGTATTTCCTTTTCAACCTCTACAGTGCTGGTATGACTTTCCACCATATCTAGATTTACTTGTTCTCTGGGCTCTTCCTCCTCTAAATCCACTATCTTTGGAGACTGTGAAATATTCATCTTCTTAGGAGCAATGTGCTGATCACTGGTGCCCATGGCCTCTGAACTACTTCTCTTTCCATAAACACTCATCTTAGGAACTTTGACTATCAGTTTATGAGAATCTTGTTGTGTCTGACCTTTTTGTAGGGTTGCCTCCACTTGTTGTGTTTGATTTGGTTTCAATATATCTTCCATATCAACACAGACTTCTAGATTCTCCAGCTTATCAAAACCCTCAACCTATTCATGCTCATAAGGGGTTTGTTTTTTCATCAATATTCTCTTGGATATGATTTGATGTGGATCATACCGTCCTCCCTGTAGCTGTGCAAAACCAAATTATTTGAACTTTGATTGAATTTGAGATAAACATGATCTGGATTTGAAAATGAAAGGGCCAATGATAAAATGGAAATTGAGGTTGGAGGATTTGTGCAACTTTAGGAAATGATCTGTCTCAGATATAATTGTTTTCTTGATGAATTCAAGGGAAAATATTCGAAGGGTCAGAAAAATAGGCAATAGATAGGGGGATTCATGAAAACCATAAACCCATAAAACTATTGAATGGATGAATAGTGCCCAATCCCCCACTCTTTTCTATGGATTTGGTTGTAGATATATCCTCATGTCATCCAAAACTCTAGGTAGGATGGTATTGAAAATAAAACTGTAAACTATGGACATGGCTTTGTTTATGAAGACAAGAAATATAATCCTTTTACATTTAGTTGATACAAATGATTCTTCAGGAAATTCTCTCTTATTGGTTTCCAAGAAAATATTCAGTAGCTAGGTGTAGTATCTAAAATTCCTTAGAGAGCGAAAATTCACTAGCTGTTTATGGATATTATCAACTATGAATTGATCAAAACTGATGCAGACTAACAGACCAGACTTTGACTTAAAAAAGGTCAAAAGGAAACTGAGTATGACTTCAACTACATGTTTTTCATTGTCTAGACCTAAAACTTGAATCAAAATGGAACAATCCCATTGGACTTCAATAACCATTATATTCACATTCATTGGCAAAGACATACTCTCTAAAAAATGTTCTAGTTTGACAATTGTCTGGAAAAATAGATCTCAGACCTCTGATGGACATTCTTTGTATACCCTAATTAGCGTATCTTCATTGAAAGGTTAATAAATTGTAGAAAAGGACTTTGGTATGCCGAGGGACTCTCGAATCAACAAACTCTCTACCCTACACATGACCTCGTATCTTCGTTTATTCACAATGACTCTTTCTTCATGGGAATACTGTTTGACGCACTAACCTATAAATTCAGGAAAAGCGAAAGCGATTTCGACAACATAAGGGACTATGGTGGCCTACTTCAAGGAATGGTATACACCTTCCTACTTTATTAGATAGGTTGCTTCTGGACACAGAGATGGGAGAAATCGTGATTTGAGTATAAAAAACATCTGAATCTCGGTCAATTGGGGCTTGTTCATTTGCCACGGGATCTTGTTCTATTACTGAAGTTATGATAGGATACATGGTTCTGATGAAAATACCTAGAAATGAGTGGAAATGGGTGAAGTTGGTTTACTTTTGAGCTGCAGTTGAAAGAGGGTGGTCGCGCCAAGGTTTAAACGGTCCAGTGTTAGAAATAACAATAAAATAAATAACAAAATTCCCTTTTATACTTTTCCAAATTTCGGGGGCATGAGAAAGTGGTTTGGGGCAACCCGCTTTTCACCCCGAATGCACCTGGTGGTGCCACATAAACCCAAATGGAAATCATGGTTTAAATTTTGGGCCCGCTCTCCAAAACTAAACTATGTGCAACATCTCCCCCTAAAATCATCCTCGACCGTCAACCTTGAGTGTTCACGATTTGCGACGTGTCAAGCCCCATCAAATTAGCGCTCCTACCAGATTTACCCTCTCCCTTCCATAGTTATCCTACTAGGTTTATTAGGCTTCCAAACTAGTTTAACTTCTCGCTAGATCCCAACATCTTGATTTCACATGAAATTTTAATGGTGACTAACATGGGCTCCAACTGGGGATGATATCCTCCTAGCGAGGCAAAAAAGAATGAAAGACCAAGTGCCCTTCCATTGGGATTTATTTCACTCATGCAACTAAATCAATCAACATCTTATTCACAAAACTTTGTTCGCATAACTCAAATTATACTCAGCATAACTTAGGTCCTTCTCTTCGGGCTTCAATTTTTGTGGATTTGATTTCAATTTCTTCAACTGAAAAATAAAAATGGTTATATACAATGAAATGGAAAGGGTGAAAATTTATTTAAGTGAGATAATGCTTGAGAAACCTGCCATTCACAGGTCCCCCACCAACGATATCTCCATTATGTTCCTGTAGAAGATAGCATTATTTCCATGGTATGCCACAATTTTGAAAGGTCCCAGCCACAGATGGTCAAATTTCCCATGCTTTCCTCTATCTTCATTCTTGGCATCCCATTTCAACACCAAATCCCCCACTTTGAAATCATTTTCCTTAGTATGCCTATCAAAAGCCTTTTTAATACTGTCTTGGTGTAGTTGAGAGTTTTTGAAGGCTTTCTCTCTTGTTTGCTAGACATTGATTAGTTCATTTGTCCTCCTTTGAGTGACATCTAGTTCACCATCTTTCTCCTGTAGCAATCTCATCATTGGTAATCCTAATGAAGTAGGAAAAACTACCTCTGTGCCATACACAATCTGGAAGGGAGAAGTGGCAATAGACCTTTTAGTAGTGATCCTGTCAGTCCATAGTGCATGGATAAGCTTCTTGTGCCAAGCCTTTCTGTTATCTTGCAACAATTTTTTGATAATTTTGGTCAAACTCTTATTGGATGACTCAACCAACTCATTACCTTGAGGGTAATAAGTTGTGGAATGGCCAAGAGTTATATTGTAATCACTGTAAAAGTTTTCCATATTTTTGGAATTAAATGATGTTGCATTATCTGTAATTATTTTGATTGGACAACCAAACCTAGACACGATATTGTTTTCTAAAAAATGAATGATAACAATATTTGTGGCTTGCCTTGTGGGAACTGCTTCAATCCACTTGGTGAAGTAATTTGTGGCTGTCAGTATCCACTTGTGTTGAGATGAGGACTATGGATGAATTTATCTTATGAAATCAAGGCCCCATTGCCTAAAAGGTGCTTCAACAGAGATAGGCTTCAAGGGAAAAGGCTGCAATTTTCTCTTCCCATAAAAAATTTGGCATTCATGACAGCTTGAAACTTCTTTGTAAACATAAAAAAAAATACTAGGCCAATAGAAACCTACCCTCAACATTTTGTGTACAATGGTTTTCCAAAAATGGTGCCCTCCACAATCACCTTTATGAAACTCTCTGATGTTTTTTTCTACTTCTTCCTCCAACAAACAACTCAACAATATTCCTCCTCAATCCTTCCAATACAAATATTGATTTAAAATACAAAACTTTGCTTCTTTTAGCTTCAAAAGCCCGGCCTTGGTTTTTCTCAATTCAAGACGAGCCTGCTAATTTCTCAACACATAAATAATGTCAGCATACCATGGGGAGTCAAGGAATTTTTGGGATACTTGAGGGACCTTTTCTTCTTCTGAATCTGCTGACAAATCAATAATGAAATTAATTCCCAAGAGCTCACAATTTTTCTATGCCATCATCTTTGCAAGTCCCTGCCAATTGATCAACTTTGTAGGTTTGATCTCGAGGCCATACTCCAACAACAAAGCTATCCACTTTCCCATTTTTCCCTTAGGATCAGGCTAATTTAAAATGTCCTTCACAAAACTATTGGGCACATAAGAAATGGTATGAGAATGAAAGATATAAACTCTAAACTCCTTTAGGGCCTTGACCAGTGCATATGCCTGCTTTTCCATGATATCATACTTTAATGGGGAATCCCTCAATGTCCTGCTGTAATATGTTATAGGCCTCTCAAAATTATGTTCATCTCTTTGTAATAAAACAACAACAATGGTGTGCTATGAGGCAAAAGAAAACAATATAAATTCTTTTGCAAAATTGGGACTGGACAACACTGGGGCGTTGGTCAATGCCACTTTAATATCTTCAAAATAATTTATGGCTTCATGATTCCACTTTATCTCACTTCCTTTTCTAATCATGTTAGTGATAGGATTTATGATTTCAGCCAGGTTAGGGATGAATCTTCTCAGAAAATTCACTTTCCCTAAGAAATATTGCACTTCTTTCATGCTTCTAGGTATGCCAATTTTAAGGATTCCCTCAAATCTGTTGAGATATATCTTTATTCCCTCCTTTGAAATAAAGTTCCCAAGCAACTTCCCCTCTTCCATGCCAAAATTAGACTTCTTGGGGTTTAATGAAATGGCAAAATTCTTAGATTTTTGAAAAGCCCTCCTTAGATGTTTAAGATGTTCTTCATCAGAAACTGAATATATGATGATATCATCTAAGTAAACAATAATAAATTTATCTTTCTCATCACCAAAGGCTATATCCATATCCCTTTGGAAAGTTTCTCTTGCATTCATGAGCCCAAAAGACATTTTGGAATACATGAAGGTGCCCCATGCTGTTGTAAAGGCTGTATTTTCCTGATCATTAGGGTGTACCATGATTTGATTGTACCCAGAGAAACCATATAGCATTGATATTTTTTTAGAACCAACCACTTTTTGTAGAATCTGATCCATCTTAGGCAGTGGTTAATTTTCCTTGAGAGATACCCTGTTCATATTTCGAAAGTCTACACATAATATGATCTCTCCACTTTTCTTTCTGATAGGTACCAGATTTTCCACCCACTTAGAAAATCTTAGAGATACTATGATCTTGGCTTCAAACAACTTTTTTATCTCATTTTCAATCAAGGGAAACAACAAAGGATTGATTCTTCTAAATTTCTAGTTGAAAGGTTTATGATCCTCTTTGATTGGAATCACATGTTGAATCATGTTAGTATCATAAAATTTTAGATCTTCATAACTCCAAGAAAAAACATCAGGAAATTCTTTCATTAAATTTATATACCTTTTCTTGACCTATGGGCTAAGTGTGTTGGATAGCTTGATGATCTTGGGATCTTCCTGAGTCCCAATGTTGCAATATTCAACATTTCCATCATTTACAGTAATTTTAGGACTCCTGGCTACATGATTGTTGTCAAAGATTTTTCCTAATGGGATCAGGCCTTTGGGAATGATGTTATTTTTTAGCTACATTGTATCCTTACTAGCAATCTGATTCTTGAAATAGCCATCATTTGTGAACACAACTGCATCTTCTTCTTCATAACAATATTCTTCATCAATATTCAAATTTGCAAATTCATCATCCATCTTAAGGAAACTTTATATGTGTTTATCATATTCAAAAATCTTCCAGTACTTAATATTATCAGGTACTGTTGGTCTGTGCTTTAACTCAATCTCATATCCCCTATTAGTAAAAATTGGAATTTTGAAAATTGAGGCTGAAGTAGCTACAGCATCATTAATTTAATTTTGACCCCTTGGAATCACTGAGAGTCTATATTCTGAAAATTCTTCAGGAAGGTCAAGCACTATATTCCTATATGATCTTAATTTGGGATGCTTTGCTTGATATATTCCCTTCACCTGATTTATGATCAACTCAGAATCTCCATGTACAACTATCCTCCTAACACCCATCTATTTTAAAATATTCAATCCCAATACTAATGCCTCATATTCATCCATATTATTTGTGCACTCAAAAGCAAGATTGTAAGAAAAATGTTTTGTGGCCAATCTGGGGGGGGGGGTTAATCCACACACTAGCTCCTGCTCCTTCTATACGGATAGCTCCATCAAAGCTCATGTTCTAAATCTCATTCTATGCATTGTTTTGTTGTTCTGAAATTTTTTTAGTTTGTTGATCATATTTGTCTTTGGCAATCATATCATTCTCTAGCACCTTCTCTTCAAAACTTGAATCATTAAAGAAAATGGAAGAACCAATCTCAGTCTCCATAAAGTAAATGGGATGGTTGTTTGGCTGGGATTTGTTATTGACCATGTACTTGAGAAAAAATTTCATGTACAACCTCCTATCTTGGCCAAAAACAAGGATAGTGGCATATGAGATATCCATTTGCAGAGTCCCTTTCAAATTTGTAGCCCATGACCTAGATAACAGCATGCCAAATTTAGGAGGAATATCAGCAACTACCACATCCATGACCATATTTTTTGCTGGAATTTGAGACAAAGATACTACCATATCTTTGATTAGGCCCAAGAACTTCACCTTATTTGAATCAAAGGAGAAAAGGTATTTGTAAGGACTTGTAACATCTAGACCCAATTGGTCCATGACTACCTTGGGCATCAGATTATGGGATGCTCCTGAATCGAACATAGAATTGTGCAGAGTCATATCATGAATCTTTAGAATGACATAGAAAGAAATTTAGGATATTTAGACACTTAGGAGTTAGTAAGATCTACTTGGTCTATTGTGTCGTTGGGTAAAAGTGTGTTTTCTAGTGTGTTTCTTTAGTATGCATTTGTAGTTAGGAAATACGACGGTCACGATATGTTCCCGACATAGAGTGATTGGATGGTTCATATTCTCCTCGATCTTAACGGCCATTGATCTATGGATTAACACCCAATTGGTCCATGATCTCTATTTAAATAGCATGTAGGGTCATTTGTCTATGATCGATTGTGAGAAAATCTCTTGTAAAATCTCTCTGTAATCTTTTTATTTGCATTAATAAACTGCTCCAAATGGCTGCATTGGCTGGGGCCGTGGATGTTTCCCCATAGGGGTTTTACCACGTGAAAACATTAGTGTGTTGATATTTGATCTACTTATGTGAGTGGTTACTGAAGGTGTTCATCCTCTGTTGGAATACCTGTGTTGTCGAACATGGTATCAGAGCCTATTTGAATACCTGCTCATGTTGTAGATCGAGATCGTGAAGCCAAGTTTCCTCATCTCCACTTTCTATCATTTTCGTACATTTTTGGGCTGAGAGGATTGTTCCATTACATATGGAGCGCTCATTTTAGTCAGGAACACTTTACATTTCACTCGAAAAGGTTTTCGTTTGCCCAAGATACGACCACTACACTCAGATCCAGAGGTATAAAGCTTGAATACGCATTTTTTTAAATTTTTGCAGAGTAGTATTTTGGTTTTATTTCGGTTTTGTTTTATTTATTTCTGGGTTGCAACTCTTTTAGATGTGCATATTATCTTTGCCTCGTCCCTCTGTGATCTTGGAAAATCAGAAATAGATAGGAAAATGTGCATCTTTCGGGTAAGCTAACCGAGATCTAACCCTTGTTGTCATCAAGAAGAGAAATTTTTTGCTTTTGTGAAAAGAGTTTTTTTGAGCACGCTCTCCAAGTTCATCTTCAACAACAACAACAATCCTTCTTTTGAACATTACAATATGTTTTGCTACATCATTTGGTTAAAAGTTTCCTTATTAAGTAAGAGGTCTTGAGTTCAAGTCTCTCTTTTGTTACCTTTTTTGAAAATGTTCATGCTAAAATTGTAAAGTGTATTTCACTTCAAGTATAAAAGTGAATCACTATAAGTAGCTTTAATATTTTATTTTAGAGTTATTTATTTTGCATGCAACTTTTCTGTTATAAAGTAACTTCATTGTAAAAGTGATCCCCACTTCTGTTTATAAAAGTGGGTCACTTCATAAAGCAACTTACACAATCACATGGTCATTTGGTTACCGATTGTGCCTTTTTTAAAAAGGGCATAACTCTAACATCGTAAGTCCGTTTTCAATGCCGTTTTTTTTAAACCGCATAACTTTTCGAGATCTTTCCATCCGGATCATTAGTTTCAGTTTTTAAATCCACATTATTTGCATATTTAATATGGATTCTACAAGTATTATCTTTCTTACCAACAACAACTACTTCCAATGGAAATCTCATATGGAATATTTATTAAGAAGTAAAGTCTTGTACCGGATTAACTTGGGAAAGGAAAAAGAACCCACTGATGCTGATAAGAAAGCCAAGTGGGATAATAGGAATGCCGAAGAATGTGGAGTAATTAGAATTTCAATCTCTCCTGATTTAAGGTTTTCTATTAACTGCAAAATTTGTTTTACATGTTACATAGAAGGTGTTAGCAACATTTCTTGTAAGGGGGGATAAAAATGCAAAGGAGCGGGTGAAAACCCACTCACCCTAAGGTCAAGATGCAAAATGCGCTTGGGGTTAAGCGGAAAGCAGATCTGGATGGCAGGGATCCACACACCCAGATCTACGGTTCGGATCGGATTCCGGATCCCCCCTGCCTTTCTACCTTTAA
>SNQJ01S0003338.1:268972-287032 GCA_010110895.2 Picea sitchensis
AACATCAACAACGCAAGGGAATTCTTTGGTGAAGTGGTCCTCCGTACATACCATGCAAGGGTATTTTTCCTTTTTTTCCCCCCAGCATTGGAGTCTTAGGTTTTTATACTCTTCTGATGGTTAGAATATTTTTTGGATTTACCCTTATTTTTCTTCTTGCCTCTAGGTTATTGAGATGAAGTGGATTGAACCACATTCACCTCAAAGGTTTGTGAGGGAGAGGGAGCATATTTGGTATTGGTACTGGTTTGGGATGAGGTTGGGGTGGAGGTTGGATGGATTTGTTTCCCAATCAATTGGGTTGCAGAATATAGTTTTATGGAACCTACCAAGTTTTCGGCATGGGATTCCAAGGATGGTTGAGATGGGTCATTCAATGGTCAAGGAGAATGAGGAATCAGATCATATAGTGTGCCATATTGGGAATACACCAAGTCCAAACATTGAGCATGATTGATTGCTTGCTACTCAGTAACAACACCTCCCATGGTGACATCTCTAGCAATGGGTAGAAAGAGTGACTTAGTAAACCAATATGCCAGGAGTTGGTCCAGAATTGCATCTTTAATCAATCGTTGTCGGCACCTCCATTCATGAATATGATCAGAAATATGAGTGGAGGTGGATTGTCAAAGCGAGGTTAGAATTTCGATACCGATATCATACCAGATTGACAGTTGGAAATGAGTCATAAATTCCATAGCAAGAGAATTAAATTCGAAAAAGGAGTTTTGCGACAGCTTGATATACCATTTTATTGATGAACCTGTGAGATTTCCTTAGAAAAGTCTTAATCGAATAGAATCATCCATCAAGGAGTTAGAAAAACACCAAAGATGGAAGGTCATCACATGATTCTTAGGATATTCTCTAGGCTTCCTGTCAAACTTTTGGATGTTGGAGGGTAGTTTGGAAGGGATGGGTGGCTAGAACGAGGCATGTCGTATGGGATCATTAGTCAAACACAACAAGTCCAACAGATCTAATGTAGCCAAAAAGGGAAGTTTTTAGTTTGGTTACGAATACTTGTAGTATGAATGTGGCATCAGGGTACCAATAAGACCATATAAAGGTTGCGATGGCATTGTAAAACTTGTGGTCCTCCAATATACTAAGGTTGAGAGGGTTTGGAAGTAGGAATCATGGGGTTCACTATTTGAGTAGGAAAAGCTCCTTACTAAGGGATGCCTATTGGATTAGTTTGGCCCCATGGAGTGTTGGAAACCCCTGGATATCGTAGTCCAGTATAAAGTTGTGTAGGGCTTGAAGTAGAAGCAATGGAGGGGCATACCCCTTGGATTGAGGTTGGCTTCTAGTAAGGTAGTGTCCCCAAACTGGTTGCTGCCCCAAAATTGGTTGTTTCTCCCAAGTTGGTTGTTTCCCCCAAGATGGTGATGGATCCACAATTGAGGGTTTCCCCCCAGCTGGCTATTTATCCCATGCTGGTTGTTTCCCCCATGTTGAAGAGGGCCCTGCAGCTAAGGGTTTCCCCCCAGTTGGAATTTTTCCCCCAGTGTGAGGTATAGAAGAACTTCCCATCTGAACATTTTGTGTAGGATGAACAGTTTGTGTGACTGTCATTGGGTTACCTACTTGACTGGAAGGGGGGGAAACAAGACACTTGTCATAGGGCCTAAGGCAACAACACTATTGTCTACTCGACTAGAGGGAAAATGCATAAAACATCCAAGCAAATCTCTTGGTGTGAACATATATGCATCCAAGGTGGTGGGAATAGAACTCGATCCATGTGTGAAAGGAGTTGTGTTCACGGGTGGTTGTGATGGGGAAACCTGGGTTAAAAATGTTCTCCACAAAGGATAAGTGCCATTAGTGGTGACATGTTCCATGGAAACTATCTTGAGATCAAGTGGGGCTATCACCACTCCATTTGTATAGTTAGGTGTTGTTGCATCCATGCCAGAAAAATACATATTGGTTGGTAAGCGGTAAGAAGAAAAAGAATCAATAGAGCTTGTTGAAGGAATCTCAACAAGTAGTGGTTTATAAGGACCAATAAAAGGGGCATTTGTGGGAGGGACAGATCCTTCCTCGATGATTTTGACTGCCCCTTTAGGATGGTCACTCGGGGGAGATATGCTCCCAATCTCAGAAGAAACATCTTCATTAATAGTTCCTTCATTTGAAGGGTTGTGTGGAAGATCATGTACTTCAAGTTCCAACCCTTGCATTCTATGATATCTTTGAAGACCTTGGTCGACAATAGTGAAAGTGTAATAGAAATAAATTTCACTAAGGAAAACTATGAATGTTGAAAGAACACACCCCTAAGAAATCTAAAGGTAATCAACCAAGCGAACAGTAAGTGAAAGGATCTTCTGACGATGGGATATCAAGCCGTCATCAAAGATATGAGAAACAATTATGATAATCCTTAGACAACAGTTCCCTAAGGTGTAAGTAAGATCCTGCAAGAAAATACCCTTCTGCTTTGCTGAAGCTAAGATTGAACGTTTGTCGTATTGTTTGTGGAGCATGATTATCTTCCTATTTCATAGGTCTTTGTTTTCAGCTGTGTTTATATCCCATGATTACTGTACACCCCTCCACGTGGGGGGTCTTTCCTCCCATGTAGGGTCTGGGGCCAAGCAACCCCCCATGAGGGGTTTGGGGGCGAAGCCCTTGAAGGAAAAATTGCCTTGTAAATGTATATTGTAATTTCATAGTAAATCTAGACCGTTCATTATAAGGTCGCAGATCTAATGGTAGAAGTTATGTTAGGGTTTTTTTTTCCCTAGAAGGAAACATTCTATTATGAGGGAATTGTATTGTAGTTGTGTATCATTGTTAATATTGTATTCCGAGAGAGGATACCATGACAGAAACAAGAGGAAGTTACAACGGGTGTGTTGTAGGTTCTATCCCTTCATTTGTTGGATAATAATAAAGGAAGGACTTGGCAATTTCTCTGGTGGACATAGCCCACACTGGGTGAACCACGTATATATGTGTCTCTATTTTATTGTGTATCTTCTGTGTTTTATTTCCACATTTGTTTTTATTTTATTGCTCTATGATCTTGTTTTTCTAGCAACTGGTATCAGAGTGAAAGGTAACTCACAGGAAAAGAGGGTTCCTAGTTCGAGTGGGAGCAATGGCGAAAGATGGAAAGTTTAGGGTCAAGAAATTTAATGGCCAAAACTACTAGTTATGGAAGATGTAGGTAGAAGATTATTTATATCAGAAGGATCTATTCCTACCATTGGGTGGAATAACAAAGAAGTTGACGGCCATGAAGGACGAAGAATGGGAAGTTCTTGACAGAAAGGCACTAGGAACGATATGGCTGAGCCTGGCAGTGTCGGTGGCTTTCAATATTTCAAAATAAAAGACAACGAAGGAGTTGATGGATGCATTGGCTAAACTGTATGAAAAACCTTTGGCATCAAATAAGGTATTTATAATGAAGATATTATTTAATATGAAAATATCTGAAGGTGGGTCTGTTGCAGATCATTTAAATGAATTTAATACAGTTACTAATCAACTAAGTTCTATACAAGTGGACTTTGATGATGAGCTCAGGGCTCTTCTAATCTCGTGTTCATTTCCAAAAAGTTGGAACGGCTTGGTCATGGCTATAAGTAACTCTATCTCTTGTTCAAACACTTTAAAATTTGATGATTTTGTTGGTGTTATCCTTAGTGAGGAAATGCGATGAAAAAGCATACGTGAGACATCAGGTAATGCATTAAACATGGAGAACAAGGGAAGGCAAAAGGATAGAGGAAATGGATCAGGGAATCGTGGGAATTCTATGAAGGGCAGATCCAAATCTAGATTGGGAAAGATAGAGTAATGTAATTGTGGGAAGAAAGGACATCCGAAGAAAGACTGCAGAGCTCCAAAGAAACAAAGAGATGGACAACAAGAGAAAAATCATGAAGCAAATGTAATAGGTGATGTGTTACAAGATGCTTTGATTCTTTCTGTAGATAATATTTCTGAGTCTTGGGTAGTGGATTCAGGGGCTTCATTTCATACCACACCCCATATGAAACATTTTCTAGATTATGTTCAAGGCGATTTTGGATAGGTTCATTTGGGTGATGATGCACCATGCAAAATTGTTGGAATGGGAAAGGTAAAAATAAAGAAAAGGAATGGAAACCAATGGTTGTTGAAAGAGGTAAGACATGTTCCAGATCAAATGAAAAATCTAATTTCAACAGGGAAGTTGGAAAGGGAAGGTTGCATATCCATATTTACAGATAAGGTGTGGAAGGTCACCAAAGGATCACTGATGATATCAAAGGGAGAGAAGGTAGGTACATTGTATTTATGTACTAGTAATACTAACTCTTCTATCTCTTTAGATTCTACAGGAGTGGATACATCATTGTGGCATCATAGGCTTAGACACATGAGTGAGAAGGGGATGCAAATATTTCAAAAAAGAAATTTGTTGCCAGATCTTAAATAAATTGATATGGATTTTTGTGAGCATTGTGTTTATGGAGAACATAAGAGAGATAGATTTCTCAAAGTTAAAAAAGAAAAGAAGAGTGAAAGGTTAGATCTTGTGCATACAAATGTATGGGGACCAACTCAAGTATCATCTCTTGGTGGCTCTCGTTATTATGTTACTTGTATTGATGATGAAACTAGAAAAACTTGGGTTTATTGCATTCGAAAAAAATATGATGTTTTTTATACTTTTAAGAAATGGAAAGCTTTGATTGAGAATGAGACAGGAAAAAGGTTGAAGTGTCTCAGATCATACAATAGAGGTGAATATTGCAACGAGTTTTATTATTACTATTCATACCATGGGATTCGTAGAGAGAAGACAGTTCCAGGAACACCACAAGAAAATGGTGTGTCAGAAAGGATGAACATGACAATCATGGAGTGTGCAAGGAGTATGAGATTGCATGCTGGTTTTCCCTTATAGTTATGGGAAGATGTTGCAGATACTGTTGTTTACTTAATAAACATAGGACCTTCAAGCTCTTTGGATGGTAGAATTCCAGAGTAGGCATGGATAGGTAAAAAATTAAACTATTCTTTTTTGAAGACTTTCGGTTGTGAAGCATTTGTCCATATTGATAAAGAAAATAGAACAAAGCTTGAGGAAAAATCCAAGAAGTATACCTTTATTGGATACAGTGTTAATGATTTTGGTTATCACTTATGAGATTATGAAAATCACAAAATCATTAGGAGTAGAGATGTCATATTCAATGAGAAGGTCATGTACAAAGATAAGTTGCGGGGAAAGAAACAGGAAAAATAAAAAAATAGAATACACGGTGCTTGATGAGATCACTGAAAAATAAATTCCAACGGTACCAGAAAATCAAAATGTATAACAACATGAGCAACAAGTATCTCAAACTCCTGCAAGTGTTGTTAGAAGATATACTAGGTTAAGTAGACCCCCTGCACAATACTCTCCTTCATTGTATTATTTATTGTTGACTGATTCTGGTGAACCATAATGTTATGAAGAGGCAATGCAGGTAGACACTAAAAATAAGTCGGAGCAAGGCATGAAAGAGGAAATGGAATCCTCGGTAAATAACTAGACTTGGGACTTGGTTTAGTTGCCTGCAAGAAAAAGAGCATTGTAGAATAAATGGGTTTACAAGTTGCAGGAAGAAGATGGAGGCAAAAATAGGTACAAGGCTAGACTTGTTGTAAAGGGGTTTGCACAAAAGAAAGGTATAGATTTTGATGACATATTTTCTCCTGTTGTTAAAATGACTTCAATTAGGACCATTTTAAGTCTTGTGGTAGTAGAAGATTTACACCTTGAATAGTTAGATGTAAAAACAACTTTTCTCCGTGGGGATTTGGACGAAGATATTTATATGTAGTAGCCATAGGGGTATGTGGTCAAAGGGAAAGAAAATTTGGTATGCAAGTTGAAGAAGAGCTTGTATGACCTAAAGCAAGCTCCAAGGCAATGGTATTTGAATTTTGACAGGTTTATGAAAAAACAAGGTTATAGTAGATGTCATTATGATCACTATGTTTATTTTAAAAGGCTAGAAAATGGAAGCTATATTATGTAGATGACATGCTTGTTGCAAGGTCTAATATGCAGGATATAAATGTGCTCAAGAAGAAATTAGCTAATTCATTTGCGATGAAGGAGTTGGATGCTGCAAAGAAAATCCTTGGTATGAGAATAACAAGAGACAGGAAAAATCAGAAATTGATATTGTCTCGGGGTGAGTACATAGAGAAGGTGTTGGCGAGGTTTAGAATGTAGAATGCAAAACCAGTTAGTACACCTTTGGCCATCCATTTCAAATTAACTAAGGAAATGTGTCCCAAGACACAAGATGATATATAATACATGTTCAGGGTCCCTTATTTATCAACAGTTGACAGCTTGATATATATGATGAATTCCACGAGACCATATATTACACATGCAGTGGGAGTTGTGAGTAGGTAAGGTATATGAACAATCTAGGTAAAGAATATTGGGAGGCAGTGAAGTGGATTCTCAGTTATTTGAGAGATATTGTTACTCATGCATTGTATTTTGGAGGTTCAGACACTGTTCTACAGGGATATGTTGATTCATATATGGCAGGTGATAAAGATAACAGGAGGAGCACCACAGGGTATGTTTTTAATGTAGGTGGAACAACAATAATTTTGATTTTGAAACTGCAAAAGGTTGTTTCACTTTCAACAACATAAGAAGAGTAAGTTGTTGCTACAGAGGCTAGTAAAGAAATGATTTGGTTACATAGGTTTATGGAGGAATTGGGAAAGAAGCAGGAGAATAGTAGGTTGTACTGTGACAGTGAGAGTGTCATTCATCTTACAAAGAACTCAACCTTCCATTCAAATACTAATCATATACATCTCAGATATCAATTCATACGATCTGTCTTGGAATATGGACATTTGAAGTTGGAAAATATACATACTAGCTAGAATCCTGAAGACATGTTAACAGAGGGAGTAACCAAGGAGAAATTGAGTTCCTACTCAGTTTTAGTTGGTCTTCAAGCATGAAGGTGAAGATGAGAAATTTTCCAGGTCCAAGAAGGATCATAGTCCAACAAATACAACAACGATGGAGTTGTTGAGATCAGTCTCTAAGTGGGAGATTATTGGTTGTGGAGCCTGATTATCTTCCTATTTCATAGGTCTTTGTTTTCATCCATGTTTATACCCCATGAATACTGTACATCCTGGAATACTGTACACCCCTCCACGTGGGGGGGTTGCACGGGGGATTTCTCCCCTGCGAGGTCCGGGGGAAAACGGGCCCCCAAAGGAAAAATTTCCTTGTAAATGTATATTGTAATTTCATAGTAATCTGGACCGTTCATTATAAGGTCACAGATCTGACGGTAGAAGTTATATTAGGGTTTTTTTCCCTAGAAGGAAACCCTCTATTATGAGAGAATTGTATTGCGCTTGTGTATCATTCTGAATGTTGTATTTTGAGAGAAGATATTGTGAGAGAAAGAAGAGGGAGTTACAGAGGGTGTGTTGTAGGTTGTATCCCTTCATTTGTTGGATAATAATAAAGGAAGAACTTGGCAATTTCTCTGGTGGACGTAGCCCACGCTGGGTGAACCATGTACATCTGTGTCTCTATTGTATTGTGTATCTTCTATGTTTTATTTCCTCATTTGTTTTTATTTTATTGCTCCGTGATCTTGTTTTTATAACATGTCACATGTACCAAAAGGAATTCCCCTAGCAGTCACCTGTGTGGAATCATAAGAGAGGTTATTATGTATGCCAATTCACAATGAATGGTTGAGGGGGGGTATAGTCGACAATAAATACTAGAAAATGGGCATGGGAATGTCGAACATAAATCCACGACCCAAAAACTAAGAAGACGTGGTGTCACCCTGAGGACTTTCCATGCTTCAAAGCTCCAAACTTGAAATATTCCCTCTAGGCGAATGAAGGAGGGGAAATCAAAACCGATCGCTTTTCTTGACCTTGTGTTTGACTCCCGTGTGATGGGATATTTCCCAACTAACATTAATTGATACTATGGGAGTTTTACTCTCTCTAGTATTCTACAATCTCATTTAATAGCCTTGGATAGTTTAGTCAGTTCACCCTAATCCGAAGGCCCTATCTTTATACTATTGTTGGTGTGCTATGAAACAAAATATGTTTAATTAATTTTGTTAAGCACGTTTATTAATTTTAATGGTTGTTTTACTCAGTAGGGTGCATGAAGATTAAAAGTCTGATGATGTGATGATTCGACTCCAAAAACATGCAGAAAGAATGAGATGCAAAGATCTCTCTTTCAATGAATTCTTTCTGAGGGAAGGATAATATATCTTTTTCTTCTTAATGAAAATAAACACCGAATAACATGAAACTTTCACTTTTCCTTTATCAAATGAAGAAAATTTGAAATGTCAAACTATCAAATTAATGTCTTTGAAATCTCAAAACAAAGACTTGATCTAAAATATGTACCAAAAACACTCCACCTATGAAATTAGAATGCAAAACTTTTGTTTTCTTCGTTCCAAATTGCATGAAAGCTCACAAGAGACTCTTGTTTTTCTCTCTCTTTCAATCAAAATGAAAGGATTCAATGACACTTGCAAAGAATTCAAAATATAGAGAATATGAAGGAAACAAGCACACAAGGAATACAAGATTCAAGCATAAGGATGTCTTAAACACGGAAAACCCAAGCTTTCAATGCTAAAAAACAAAATTCAAATGACTTGAAAAAAGGTTGCAGTGATCACTATTGGAACAGATCTGAGAAAGACCTGTGAGACTATAAGGAAAGACAGAAAGCATATCTAGGATAGATTTGAAGGATTCATTCCCTTCAAAAACATTTTTTTAGTGGTTGATCACAACTTGTCAATTAAGACAGAGTGATCAGTGACACGTTGTACTTGGAGAGACTTATGAAAACAAGCACTAGTCGCACCGCTCAGTGTTATTTCTAGGTGGTCGTGTGCTGTAATGGAGAAATTGCCAACCAAAATGGTTGGGGTCACCCTATGTGCACGGGACACTCACGAACACAATCATACAAGTTCGAAAACTAATAGATCTCAGGAAGATCTATCATATATGAGACTGAATACTTTCAAATAGTCTCAAAAAAGACTTATGGGCATAATGAAACAAAAAACGAGGCTTAAAACATGAAAGGATGTTGGGAATATGAATTCAAAATTTAAGGAAGAAAACTAAATAAAAAGTAAGGACTTCCCCAGTAGAGTCACCAGTATATTGTAGGATAAATGTACCCTGTAGGAGTTACCTCCCTTATGCTCTTCCTAGACCTAAGACAAAATAGAGATGCAAGCTAAATAATTTTCTAGACCTAAATCATACATGAAGCAATCTCTTAGATGAAATAGTAGACTAACTTGATAGTTCGATGGTTGTCCCTGCATGCTTCTTTCTCATTCAGTCCTTTGAAGATGTCCTTCACTTTCATGAACGTAGATCTGCACACATAGCAACACCAACAAACACCTCTCACAAGATCAAATGTAACATGTATCAATCACTAATAGATCTAATAATATGACATAAAGACATGCAAATATTAACTCTCTATAAAGATTAATCACCATATGCAATCAATTAGAGGGGAAAACCATGTGCATCTTCTATTAATAAAGAAAAAAACTTACAACTTACAAAAAAATAGCTTGATGAAGCTTCTCCCAATTTCCTTTCCTAGGCTCCGTAATCAATCTGACATTATAAGTTTACTCTTTCTTTTTCTCCCATTTTCCCATGAGAGGCCCTCAATATATAGGATGAAAGAGATGAGATGGTGGATAAATTTTAAACACTCAAAATAAAAATCTTCCTGTGGTCTAATTACGAGAAATTTGAGCTTTGACCCCATCTCATTTTAACCATTCCTAATTTGAGAGTAACAGACCGGTCGTGCCCTGCGTTCTTGCAGGATGCGACCAATCACGATCTGCAAGAGAGCAAGGTGTGACCATAAATTTAGGTCACGATCTATAAAAGGATAGCTCATGACCAGAAAAAAAAAGATGGTGTATACTCAAGGGAAAAGTGACATAACTCAGTGTTTCAGACTGATAACCTCTAGAGAATATCCATCAGGTAATCATGTGGAAAATAATTGTATAACACTCTTCTCAAATAACTGATTGCTCGTCCCTCACCCTCATCCTTCTCTTTATCTTTGGATTCACTCTACTTTAGTCTTGAGATGTGTGCCTAGCTCATCCTCCAACACTCAATATTGGCGCACCCCACTAGCATGGGCCCTACTTAGCACTCAAACAAAAATTTCTAAAGAAACTTTAGAAATTGGGTTCCAAAAGCCAATGAAAAATCAGAAGTATGATTTTTCATACTTTTTCTAAGTTAGACTTAGGTAAAAAGGTAAATCAGTTGTCTCGGGTCATGTTTAATGTCCCCTACATGCCTTGGACACTAGGTAAATGCATGTACAACTTCTACTACTACAAATTTAACATTCCTAAAGTAGGGGAAAAGGAACACCGAAGAAAACACAAGGTAGATATGTTGCAAAAGAAAATAAGTTGTTTTTTTTTTTTTTATATTATAATTTTATGGTAAAACATTAAAGAAGAATACACATGCTTGAGAGAATAGCCAATGAATAATAGAATTGCAATGTGGAAGAGTAGCCACAATAGTGGAAAAGTTTTATCTAGACCATAAANAAAAAAAAAATTGTTGCCAGATCTTAAATAAATTGATATGGATTTTTGTGAGCATTGTGTTTATAGAAAACATAAGAGAGATAGATTTCTCAAAGTCAAAAAAGAAAAGAAGAGTGAAAGGTTAGATCTTGTGCATACAAATGTATGGGGACAAACTCAAGTATCATCTCTTGGTGGCTCTCATTATTATGTTACTTTTATTGATGATGAAACTAGAAAAACTTGGGTTTATTGCATTAAAAAAAAATATGATGTTTTTTATACTTTTAAGAAATGGAAAGATTTGATTGAGAATGAGACAGGAAAAAGGTTGAAGTGTTCAGATCATACAATAGAGGTGAATATTGCAGCAAGGAGTTTGATGATTACTATTCATACCATGGGATTCGTAGAGAGAAGACAGTTCCAGGAACACCACAAGAAAATGGTGTGTCATAAAGGATGAACATGACAATGATGGAGTGTGCAAGGAGTATGAGATTGCATGTTGGTTTTCCCTTACAGTTATGGGAAGATGTTGCAGATATTGTTGTTTACTTAATAAACATAGGACCTTCAAGCTCTTTGGATGGTAGAATTCCAGAGTAGGCATGGATAGGTAAAAAGGTAAACTATTCTTTTTTGAACACTTTCGGTTGTGAAGCATTTGTCCATAATGATAAAGAAAATAGAACAAAGCTTGAGTAAAAATCCAAGAAGTGTACCTTTATTGGATACATTGTTAATGATTTTGGTTATCACTTATGGGATTATGAAAATCAAAAAATCATTAGGAGTAGAGATTTCATATTCAATGAGAAGGTCATGTACAAACATAAATTGCAGGGAAAGAAACAGGAAAAAGAAAAAAATAGAATACATAGTGCTTGATGAGATCACTGAAAAATAAATTCCAAAGGTACCAGAAAATCAAAATGTATAACAACAGGAGCAACAAGTATCTCAAACTCCTGCAAGTGTTGTTAGAATATCTACCAAGTTAAGTTGACCCCCTGCACAATACTCTCCTTCATTGTATTATTTATTGTTGACTGATTCTGGTGAACCATAATGTTATGAAGAGGCAATGCAGGTAGACACTAAAAATAAGTCGGAGCAAGGCATGAAAGAGGAAATGGAATCCTTGGTAAATAACCAGAGTTGGGACTTGGTTTAGTTGCCTGCAATAAAAAGAGCATTGTAGAATAAATGGGTTTACAAGTTGTAGGAAGAAGATGGAGGAAAAAATAGGTACAAGGCTAGACTTGTTGTAAAGGGGTTTGCACAAAAGAAAGGTATAGATTTTGATGAAATATTTTCTCCAGTTGTTAAAATGACTTCAATTAGGACTATTTAAGTCTTGTGGTAGTAGAAGATTTACACCTTGAACAGTTAGATGTAAAAACAACTTTTCTCCATGGGGATTTGGACGAAGAGATTTATATGCAGTAGCCACAAGGGTATGCGGTCAAAGGGAAAGAAAATTTGGTATGCAGGTTGAAGAAGAGCTTGTATGGCCTAAAGCACGCTCCAAGGCAATGGTATTTGAATTTTGATAGGTTTATGACAGAACAAGGTTATAGTAGATGTCATTATGATCACTATGTTTATTTTAAAAGGCTAGAAAATGGAAGCTATATTATGTAGATGACATGCTTGTTGCAAGGTCTAATATGCAGGATATAAATGTGCTCAAGAAGAAATTAGCTAACTCATTTGCGATGAAGGATTTGGATGCTGCAAAGAAAATCCTTGCTATGAGAATAACAAGAGACAGGAAAAATCACAAATTGATATTGTCTCGGGGTGAGTACATAGAGAAGGTATTGGCAAGGTTTAGAATGCAGAATGAAAAACCAGTTAGTACACCTTTGGCCATTGATTTCAAATTAACTAAGGAAATGTGTCCCAGGACACAAGATGATATAGAATACATGTTCAGGGTCCCTTATTCATCAATAGTTGGCAGCTTGATATATGTGATGGTTTCCACAAGACCAGATATTACACATGCAGTGGGAGTTGTGAGTAGGTAAGGTATATGAACAATCTAGGTAAAGAATATTGGGAGGCAGTAAAGTGGATTCTCAGGTATTTGAGAGATATTGATACTCATGCATTATATTTTGGAGGTTGAGACACTGTTCTACAGGGATATGTTGATTCAGATATGGCAGGTGATAAAGATAGTAGTAGGAGCACCACAGGGTATGTTTTTAATGTAGGTGGAACAACAATAATTTTGATTTT
Organism: Picea sitchensis; assembly: GCA_010110895.2. Taxonomy (NCBI): domain Eukaryota; kingdom Viridiplantae; phylum Streptophyta; class Pinopsida; order Pinales; family Pinaceae; genus Picea; species Picea sitchensis. The sequence continues at coordinate 281,872 of SNQJ01S0003338.1, forward strand.
GAAACTGCAAAAGGTTGTTTCACTTTCAACAACATAAGCAGAGTATGTTGTTGCTACAAAGGCTAGTAAAGAAATGATTTGGTTACATAGGTTTATGGAGGAATTGGGAAAGAAGGAGAAGAATAGTAGGTTGTACTATGACAATGAGAGTGCCATTCATCTTGCAAAGAACTCAACCTTCCATTCAAATACTAATCATATACAGCTAAGGTATGAGTTCATACGATCCGTCTTCGAAGATGGACATTTGAAGTTGGAAAATATACATACTAGCTAGAATCCCGTAGACATGTTAACAAAGGGAGTAACCAAGGAGAAATTGAGTTCCTACTCAATTTTAGTTGGTCTTCAAGCATGAAGGTGAAGATGAGAAATTTTCCAGGTCCAAGAAGGATCATAGTCCAAAAAATACAACAACAATGGAGTTGTTGAGATCAGACTCTAAGTGGGAGATTATTGGTTGTGGAGCCTAATTATCTTCCTATTTCATAGGTATTTGTTTTCAGCCGTGTTTATACCCCATGAATATTGTACGCCCTGGAATACTGTACACCCCTGCATGTGGGGGGTTGCACGGGGGATTTCTCCCATGCGAGGTTAAGGGGAAAACGACCCCCCAAAGGAAAATTTTCCTTGTAAATGTATATTGTAATTTCATAGTAATCTGGACCGTTCATTATAAAGTCACAGATCTGACGGTAGAAGTTATGTTGGGTTTTTTTCCCTAGAAGGAAACCCTCTATTATGAGAGAATTGTATTGCACTTGTGTATCATTCCGAATGTTGTATTCTGAGAGAGGATATTGTGAGAAGAAGAAGAGGGAGTTATAGAGGGTGTGTTGTAGGTTGTATCCCTTCATTTGTTGGATAATAATAAAGGAAGAACTTGGCAATTTCTCTGGTGGACATAGCCCACACTAGGTGAACCACGTATATCTATGTCTCTATTGTATTGTGTATCTTCTATGTTTTATTTCCTCATTTGTTTTTATTTTATTTCTCCATGATCTTATTTTTCTAACATGTCACATGTACCAAAGGGAATTCCCCTAGCAGTCACCTGTGTGGAATCATAGAAGAGGTTATTATGTATGCCAATTCACAATGAATGGTTGAGGGGGGGTATAGTCGACAATAAATATTAGAAAATGGGCATGGTAATGTCGAACACAAATCCACGACCCAAAAAATAAGAAAAATGTGGTGTCACCCTAACGACTTTCCATGCTTCAAAGCTCCAAACTTGAAATATTCCCTCTAAGCGAATGAAGGAGGGGAAATCAAAACTGATCGCTTTGCTTGACCTTGTGTTTGAATCCTGTGTGATAGGATATTTCCCAACTAACGTTAATTGATACTATTGGAGTTTTACTCTCTCTAGTATTCTACAATCTCATTTAATAGCCTTGGATATTTTACTCACTTCACCCTAATCCAAAGGCCCTATCTTTATACTATTGTTGGTGTGCTATAAAACAAAATATGTTTAATTAATTTTGTTAAGCACGTTTATGAATTTTAATGGTTGTTTTACTCAGTAGGGTGCATGAAGATTAAAAGTCTGATGATGTGATGATTCGACTCCAAAAACATGCAGAAAGAATGAGATGCAAAGATCTCTCTTTCAATGAATTCGCTCTGAGGGAAGGATAATAGATCTTTTTCTTCTTAATGCAAATAAACACCCAATAACATGAAATTTTCACTTTTCCTTTATCAAATGGAGAAAATTTGAAATGTCAAACTATCAAATTAATGTCTCTGAAATCTCAAAATAAAGACATGATCTAAAATATGTACCAAAAACACTCCACCTATGAAATTAGAATGCAAAAATTTTGTTTTCTTCATTCCAAATTGCATGAAAGCTCACAAGAGACTCTTGTTTTTCTCTCTCTTTCAATCAAAATGAAAGGATTCAATGACACTTGCAAAGAATTCAAAATATAGAGAAGATGAAGGAAACAAGCACACAAGGAATACAAGATTCAAGCACAAGGATGTCTTCAACACAGAAAACCCAAGCTTTCAATGCTAAAAAAAAAAATTCAAATGACTTGAAAAAAGGTTGCAGTGATCACTGTTGGAACATATCTGAGAAAGACCTGTGAGACTATAAGGAAAGACAAAAAGCATATTTGGGATAGATTTGAAGGATTCATTCCCTTCAAAAACAATTTTTTAGTGGTTGATCGCAACTTGTCAATTAAGACAGAGCGATCCGTCGCACGTTGCACTTGGAGAGACTTACGACCAAAAGCACTGGTCGCACCGCTTAGTGCTATTTCTAGGTGGTCGTGTGCTGTAATGGAGAAATTACCAACCAAAATTGTTGGTGTCACCCTGTGTGCATGGGACACTCACGAACGCAATCATACAAGTGTGAAAACTAATAGATCTCAGGCAGATCTATCATATATGAGACTGAACACTTTCAAACAGAATCAGAAAAGACTTATGGGCATAATGAAACAAAAAATGAGGCTTAAAACATGAAAGGATGTTGGGAATATGAATTCAAAAGTTAAGGAAGAAAACTAAATAAAAAGTAATGACTTCCCCAGTAGAGTCACCAGTATCTTGTAGGATAAATGTACCCTGTAGGAGTTACCTTCCTTAGGCTCCTCCTAGACCTAAGACAAAATAGAGATGCAAGCTAAATAATTTCCTAGATCTAAATCATACATGAAGCAATCTCTTAGATGAAATAGTAGACTTACTTGATAGTTCAATGGTTGTCCCTGCATGCTCCTTTCTCATTCAGTCCTTTGAAGATGTCCTTCACTTTCATGAACGTAGATCTGCACACATAACAACACCAACAAACACCTCTCACAAGATCAAATGTAACATGTATCAATCACTGATAGATCTAATAATATGGCATAAAGACATGAATATATTAACTCTCTATAAAGATTAATCACCATATGCAATCAATTAGAGGGGAAAATCATGTGCATCTTCTATTAATAAAGAAAAAATCTTACAACTTACAAAAAAATAGCTTGATGAAGCTTCTCCCAATTTCCTTTCCTAGGCTCCGTAATCAATCTGACATTATAAGTTTACTCTTTCTTTTTCTCCCATTTTCCCATGAGAGGCCCTCAATATATAGGATGAAAGAGATGAAATGGTGGATAACTATTAAACACTCGAAATAAAAATCTTCCCAAGGTCTAACTACGAGAAATTTGAGCTTTGACCCCATCACATTTTAACCATTCCTAATTTGAGAGTAACAAACCGGTTGTGCCTTGCATTCCTGCAAGATGCAACCAATCACGATCTGCAAGAGAGCAAGGCGTGACCATCAATTTGGGTCACGACCTATAAAAGGATAACTCATGACTAGAAAAAAAATATGGTGTATACTCAAGGGAAAAGTGACATAACTCAGTGTTTCAGACTGATAACCTCTAGAGAATATCCATCAGGTAATCATGTGGAAAATAATTGTATAACACTCTTCTCAAATAACTGATTTCTCATCCCTCACCCTCATCCTTCTCTTTATCTTTGGATTCACCCTCCTTTAGTCTTGAGATGTGTGCCTAGCTCATCCTCCAACACTCAATATTTGTGCACCCCACTAGCATGGGCCCTACTCAGCACTCAAACAAAAATTTCTAAAGAAACTTTAGAAATTGGGTTCGAAAAGCCAATGAAAAATCAGAAGTATGATTTTTCATACTTTTCCTAAGTTAGACTTAGGCTAAAAGTAAATCAGTTGTCTTGGGTCATGTTTAATGTCCCCTACATGCCTTGGAAACTAGGTAAATGCATGGACAATTTCTACTACTACAAATTTAACATTCCTAAAGTAGGGGAAAAGGAACACTGAAAAAAACACAAGGTAGATATGTTGCGAAAGAAAATAAGGTGTTTTTTTTATATATTATAATTTTATGGTAAAAAATTAAAGAAGAATAAACATTCTTGAGAGAATAGCTAATGAATAATAGAATTGCAATGTGGAAGAATAGCCACAATAGTGGAAAAGTTTTATCTAGATCATAAAATAGAATAGCTATTTCAAGAGAGAATAGATAATAAAATAAATATAAGGTTGAAAAGTAAATGTTATAAAGAATTTTCCAAGTATATATAAAAAATAGAAGATTTGTACAATTTTTAAAATCTATATATATATATATATATATATAGACAAAGATGTGTTATACATAATTTAAAGATAATTTTTTGTATTAAAAATAATATTTGGTAGATTTCCAAATTGTATATTTTAGAGAAATTTGTTTTTATTCCATGTATAGAATTATATTTTTCGTTTTAACTATATCATATATATGCCATTAAAATACTATCATTGCATCAAAAAATGAATGCTTTATAATAATGCACTCGGTAATACCTTGCACCTATATCTACTCAATGTAGTAACATCCAAAAATTGAAGCAATATTAAGTAACTAACTTATGTGTACAAAGCTAGACAAAACAAACATAGTCACATGCTAAAAATTGAAACAACATTGAGTAACGTATGTGTACAAAAGCATGCGAATTTAGTGAAAACACACCTTGACACTTTATGAATACAAGGAAAAATGGTATAAACATTTGGATGTAGCTCACTGGGGGGACTCTAAAATTTATTGTTAAATCTCACACGATAATTTATTTGGGAATTGGAATCTAACGCTTAGTCATGGGATTGCATTTAATGTTTGACGTCATTTTTGCATTGAATGTTCGACGTCATTCATGCATTCAATCACGTGAAGGAATACATGGGATGAGAAGCTCTTATCACAACATTGATGTTCTAAATAATGTGATTCATTTGTTTGTTGTATGTTTGGTTGTTGTGTCATCATCATTGGAAAATGTATTCAATGATTTCGTGAGAGTTGAGTTGGGGAAATGAGGTGGATAAGGACAATGATTGAATTTCTCTCCAAGGTTGTTGCTTACACCTGAGAGAATTGGAGTAGAGTCATATTTCTCTAATAATATCAATTTTCAAACAAACAAAAAAGTGTTATTGTAATATCACAGAGATCTAGAATTGAGATGTGAATATTTTGTTTGTTGTATGTTTGGTTGTTGTGTCATCATCATTGGAAAATGTATTCAATGATTTCGTGAGAGTTGAGTTGGGGAAATGAGGTGGATAAGGACAATGATTGAATTTCTC
>SNQJ01S0003338.1:287042-304017 GCA_010110895.2 Picea sitchensis
TTCCATTCCTTTTTTTTATTCTTACCTTTCCCATTCCAACAATTTTGCATGGTGCATCATCACCCAAATGAACCTATCCAAAATCGCCTTGAACATAATCTAGAAAATGTTTCATATGGGGTGTGGCATGAAATGAAGCCCCTAAATCCACTACCCAAGACTCATAAATATTATCTACAGAAAGAATCAAAGCATCTTGTAACACATCACCTATTACATTTGCTTCATGATTTTTCTCTTGTTGTCCATCTCTTTGTTTCTTTGGAGCTCTGCAGTCTTTCTTCGGATGTCCTTTCTTCCCACAATTACATCACTCTATCTTTCCCAATCTAGATTTGGATCCACCCTTCATAGAATTCCCATGATTCCCTGGTCCCTTTTCTCTATCCATTTGTCTTCCCTTGTTCTCCATGTTTAACGCATTACCTGATGTCTCACGTATGCTTTTTCATCGCATTTCCTCACTAAGGATAACACCAACAACATCATCAAATTTTAAAGTGTTTGAACCAAAGACAGAGTTACTTAAAGCAATGACCAAGCCATTCCAACTTTCTGGAAATGAGCACAAGATTAGAAGAGCCTTGAGCTCATCATCAAAGTCCACTTGTATAGAACTTAGTTGATTAGTAACCGTATTAAATTCATTTAAATTATCTGCAACAGACCCACCTTCTGATATTTTTATATTAAATAATATCTTCATTATAAATACCTTATTTGATGCTGAGGGTTTTTCATACAGTTTAGCCAATGTGTCCATCAACTCCTTCGTTGTCTTTTCTTTTGAAATAATGAAAGCCACCGACACTGCCAGGCTCAGCCATATTGTTCCTAGTGCCTTTCTGTCAAGAACCTCCCATTCTTCATCCTTCATGGCCATCAACTTCTTTGTTATTCCACCCAATGGTAGGAATAGATCCTTCTGATATAAATAATCTTCCACCTGCATCTTCCATAACTAGTAGTTTTGGACATTAAATTTTTTGACCCTAAACTTTCCATCTTCCGCCATTGCTCCCACTCAAACTAGGAACCCTCTTTTCCTGTGAGTTACCTTTCACTCTGATACCAATTGTTAGAAAAACAAGATCATAAAGCAATAAAATAAAATAAAATGTGGAAATAAAACACAAAAGATACAGAATACAATAGAGACACATATATACGTGGTTCACCCAGTGTGGGCTATGTCCACCAGAGAAATTGCCAAGTCCTTCATTTATTATTATCCAGCAAATGAAGGGATAGAACCTACAACACACTTGTTGTAACTTCCTCTTCTTTATGTCATGGTTTCCTCTCTCGGAATACAATATTCACAATGATACACAACTACAATACAATTCCCTCATAATAGAATGTTTCCTTCTAGGGAAAAAAACCCTAACATAACTTCTACTGTCAGATCTGTGACCTTATAATGAATGGTCTAGATTTACTATGAAATTACAATATACATTTACAAGGAAATTTTTCCTTCAAGGGCTTCGCCCCTAAACCCCTCATGGGGGGTTGCTTGCCCCCAGACCTTACATGGGAGGAAAGACCCCCTGCGTGGAGGGGTGTACAGTCTTCATGGGATATAAACACAGCCGAAAACAAAGACCTATGAAATAGGAATATAATCAGGCTCCACAAACAATATGACAAACGTTCAATCTCAGCTTTAGCAAAGCAGGAGGGTATTTTCCTTCAGGATCTTACTTGGAACTTAGGGAAATGTTGTCTGAGGATTATCATAATTGTTTCTCATATCTTTGATGACAGCTTGATATCCCATCGTCAGAAGATCCTTTCACTTACATTTCGCTTGGTTGATTACCTTTAGATTTCTTAGGGGTGTGTTCTTTCGACATTCATAGTTTTCCTTAGTGATATTTATTTCTATTACACTTTCACTATGGTCGACCAAATTCTTCAAAGATATCATAGAAATAGGGGGAATCAACCCTTTATATTGGACTACCATATACGGGGGTTTCCAACACTCCATGGGGCATCCCTAATCCAATAAACATCCCTCTGTAAGGAGCTTTTCCTGCTCAAACAGTGAATCCCATGATTCCTACTCCTCAACCCTCTCAACCTTAGTATATTGGAGGACCGTCAAGTTTTACAATGCCATCACAACCTTTATATGGTCCTATTGGTACCCTGATGCCACATTCATACTACAAGTATTCGTAAGAAAACTGAAAACTTCCCTTTTTGGCTACATTAGATCTGTCGTACTTGTTGTGTTTGACTAATGATCCCATACAACATGCCTTGTTCTAGCCACCCATACCTTCCTAACTACTCTCCGACATCCAAAAGTTTGACAGGAAGCCTAGAGAATATCCTAAGAATCATGTGATGACCTTCCATCTTTGGTGTTTTTCTAACTCCTTGATGGATGATTCTATTCGATTAAGACTTTTCCAAGGAAATCTCACAAGTTCATCAATAAAATGGTATATCAAGCTGTCGCAAAACTCCTTTTTCGAATTTAATTCTCTTGCTATGGAATTCATGACTCATTTCCAACTGTCAATCTGGTATGATATCGGTATTGAAATTCTAACCTCGCTTTGACAATCCACCTCCACTCATATTTCTGATCATATTCATGAATGGAGGTGCCGACGACAATTAATTAAAGATGCAATTCCAGACCAACTTCTAGCATATTGGTTTACTAAGTCACTCTTTCCACCCATTGCTAGAGATGTCACCATGGGAGGTGTTGTTACTAAGTAGCAAGCAATCAGTCATGCTCAATGTTTGGACTTGGTGTATTCCCAATATGGCACACTGTATGATCTAATTCCTCATTCTCCTTGTCCATTGAACGACCCATCTCAACCATCCTCAGAATCCCATCCTGACAACTTGGTAGGTTCCATAAAAATATATTCTACAACCCAATTGATTGGGAAACAAATCCACCCAACCTCCACCCCATCCTCATCCCAAACCGGTACCAATACCAAATATGATCCCTCTCCCATACAAACCTTCGAGGTGAATGTGGTTCAATCCACTTCATCTCAATAACCTAGAGGCAAGAAGAAAAATAAGGGTAAGTCCAAAAAATATTCTAATCATCAGAAGAGTACAAAAACCTAAGACCCCAATGCTAGGGGAAAACAAAAAGGAAAAATACCCTTGCATGGTATGTAAGGAGGACCACTTCACAAAAGACTAACCTGGCCTTGTTTATGTNAAAAAATGGTAGCACAAGCTCTTGTAGCCCCACCCGGGAGAAACACAAGGTCCTCAACTATGAATATTATGATGGTTAAATCTATGGTGGAACTATCCACCAGAGAAAATAACTATGAATCCCAAGAAGGGGATCCTTCATCTAAGGATCCTCCATTGACTACACCACCCAATGACCCTCTCACTTTCGAGAAACCATCTTTTGAACCTGCAATCCTCCTAACAAAAGGTGTACTTCGAAGGACTACCCATAATCTGAATGTTAGGGAAGCTCAATAGTATAACATAGTGGAAGATCTCTCTCGGGAACCATGTGCCATGGTAGCACTCCAAGTATTGTAGAGTTTTTCTTCACAACGAAAATCCTTGCTATCAATCATAGGGGGAATCAACCCTTCAGAGTAAAAAATTATTTTCTTTGACACAAAATAGAGTGAGTTGTGTCTTTCACACCAACTAGCATTGCAAATCACAGTTGGTTTTCTTAACAAGAATATATTTTGTATGGTGATCGATGAAAGAGTGACCAATTGCATTATGTATTTGTCATGTTGGAAAGACCTTGGTTCTCCATAGCTCACCACATCTCAAACCATCCTAAAATATTTTGATGGACATTTTTCCAAATCCCATGGAATTCTTACCTCTTTATCCATTGAGCTCAGGGGAAAGACTGTCTCCATAGAATTTGAAGTAGTAGACGCCACACTCGACTATAATCTACTCTTGGGTTGCACTTGGTTCTACACAATGAAGGATGTTGCATCCATTGTATTTTGCATCATACATTTTCCCCATCAAGGAAATATAGTTACCATCAATCAACTTAATTATTGCACACCCAACTTGTGAGCTGATCCTAGCACCAATGTGCCTTTCATAGGAGAGTCTTCCAGGGGGTACGGAAGTGTCGGTATAGGTATGCTTAAAGATCCATCTCTTATGGGGATATTCCCCTTTCCTAGACATGAAACTACCCATATCTCTCATCTTGAGACCCAAGTCTTCACCCCTGCCTCTCCTCTCTCATTTCCCTATGCCTTCATAAAATCACTCCTCTTTTGGTTAGTCAAGTCAGTTTCCCCATTGTTAAATGACTTGGTTTTCATCATCATCTTTCTTGACTAATTCTTTGCGCAAATTGTTTTTTGTTTCCTTGAAGGATAATTGCATGTCATGATTTGGTTCGAAATACTTGTCATCGTGTTTTACATCGACTGAGCTTGTAGCAGGTCGACCAAATCATTTGTATGCATAGGAAACATCCAAAGAAAGACATAGCAATTCAGAGCAGTTGATTTCCGACTTAGATTGTAAGAAAATAGACAAGTTCAGTTTTCAACAGTAGAGATCCAACAATTAGTTCAGATCAACGACTCTCATGCATTCAAAGTTTCAAAATCGCACGGGGTTTAAAAACAAGCGCGAACCTATGAAGTGTCGAAGCGTTGAAGCCCCAAATTGCCATGCCACTCTGAGAGATCAGTCATTTGGGAGTTATTCATACTCTACATTCAAGAAGCGTTGAAAAGCCGGAGACACGTGGCATCCATCGATGTAGACATGTGGCACTCATTTAAGGTTATTTGGTTGCATTATCCACCCATTTCTAGGTGACACGTGTCACTCTCTTTTCATGACACGTCGACACAATGATGTCATGTGGACACATCAGATCTGGGAGATCGCCACTCCAGAAGATTCAATTCAGAGCAACACAAGAACTCTTGAACTCCTGAAGTATTTGATGGTAAAAATGTCTTAACCTTGGATCAATTAGCAATAATCATGAATTAATGACTCCGATATATTGTCACTTCGGGAGATTCCAACCCAGAGCGAATGCAAATTGTAGAAGTGCTAAAGCACTAAAGAGTCGGAGACGCGTGGCACTCTTTTAGCATGACACGTGGAACTCATAAGTAATGACATGTGGCACTCATTTCAATCATATTTGGGTCTATCATCTGTACTATTTCAAGTGACATGTGTCACCCTTCTTTCTGTGACACATTAGCGATATGATGTCAGGCCACCATGTCACTCCAAGAGTTTAGCACTACAAGGGATTTCAACTCAAAGCGAGGACAATTCTCTGAACCTCTGAAGTGTCGGAGCCCCGAACAACTGAAGTGGATCCCGAACTGTCACATCACTCCACAACATTGTAACTTCGGGAGATTCTCAAACTCAACATTCACAGCCCTCGAACCCCCAAATTTTCGAAGTGCCGAAACACCAAATTTCTAAGGATAAATCCCAAGTTAATTAGAGAAAGTGGTGGTTAATGACTCCAGGAGTCTGGGCCTCTGGGAGATATGAATATTTTGCGCTCCAGAACTACCTAACATCGAATTTCTGAAGTGGCTTATCTCCTTTAAAGGAATATTTGAAGTTTGAAAAAGGCACCAAACCAGGGAACGTCGAGCCGGTCCACATCATCAGATTTCTCATCTAGCAGTAGTTCGACGATAGCCAACAATACAAAACAAAAGTTCTAGAATTTGGACCCTATAACTCCACAACTGGGAACTTGAGAAACTACACATCCATACTGCAGAGAGAATATCAATGACTCTGAAAAAACACCATATGACTTGCTTCTTTCCTCCATGAGATAAGTAGGGGAAAAACACTGCCAACATATCCAGTTATGTCCAGTGGCCTCAAACAACATGCATGCATGTTGGTTCTCAATGAAGAACTCAGTTCTTTCACTCCTAGTCATTTTTTGTCAAATCACAGTTCATTCCAGCACATGCATCTGTCCAGTTTCATTGCTGGTAGAAGTTTTTAATTGTTTAGTTCAAGACTCTTTTAGTTTCAGGCATAATAAGTGGTATTTTTTGTGTGATAAGAACCACTCCTTTTTGTTAAATAAATTTTTGAGTATTCCTTAACATAGTCCAACAATGTTTTTTTAGTTAAGTTAATAAGTTGTTTTACGGTCGATGTGTAGAGAGAAACCTTAGTTCCACACTGGTCGAGGGCCTCCACATCTGTGATAAATAGGCATTCTTTGTATGTTAGAAGGGTTTGATTTTTGGGAGAAGAAGATCAATACAACAATTGGTTGGACCCATTCTGTGCATGGCTTAAATCTCTCTACCTAGTGAAGATACTATTGATGACAGTGTGTTTGTGTCCAAATTCGTATTTGTTTCTCTTATCTTGAATACAGTTTTGATTTGGTCGAAGTACATCTCTTTTCCTTCAACTATTGTATAACTTGTCTTTATTAATATGCAACCTGTGATAACAACTATGCTTTGATGAATATTTGTTTTTGTTGCAACCTGTGGGAATAACTATGTTTTTGGTACATGTTTAATGCTTGAAATGATATTTTAAGACTTAAACTTATGGCAACAGATTATTCATTGAATGGTTTGTTGTTTTTCTTTGTTTCTTACCTTTAATGTCTCACTTGTTTGTCCTTATTGTGCCACCAACCAAGGAGGACTCCCATCCATGTCATTTGGCTAGCCAAACCATGTCCATGTCTTGGTAAACCAACCCTCTAACTAACCCATAAAAAAAAAAAACCAATCATTCATAACGTGAGGTGGTCTAGCTCTTCCCTTTAGCAATCAGGTGCAAACTTTAGGACCAACATCTCCTATCAATATGATTTTCTCATATACCGGTGGATCCCTCAGGTCCTTTGGTCCTTGGGTGGTACCTCATCCCGAGGATATTAACTCACAATGAGTATCCATCCTATCAACATCTGTTGATACTGGTAAACAACTCCATCCACATGTGGAGTGTGATCAACCTTCTCTGTATGTACGGGTTGTCGACTCTCTCAGTTCACATGATTTCCTAGATACTAAGTTTCCTTCAGAAGAGGCCATCCTGAACTTCATGGCTTCCATTGATAAGCCCAGAGAGGATGAGGATAATCACACCTTCCTTCTCCCCGATTTGGAACTGATGAGAGTTAACAAAATGAGTTTTGATTCGAAACTGGGGGCATAGGCTAAGACATCCATTAGACCTCTCAGTCTTGACCCTTTTCCACCTTGGTTATCTTTTTTTCAGAACTTTCCAGTGAATTATCTGCTACCCCTTCCACCAAATATTTGTGTTTTGTACTTCCCTCATGTCTTGATGGATCCCATCAAGGAGCTTCCATATCTCACAAAATCACTCATGATAAGTATCTTCGTATCTGTAATTTATTCCTATGTGGCATGGCCTCAACATGGTGTGCCATATGATGCCAATAATGGCTCATGATTTCATCGATTATGAAAAATATTCTTTTCCTGAGCCTAGCAATGGGATCTACTTGGCGTAAATTATCAAGATGTGTAGTTTCTTGTACATAGGTGTGTGGTGTGAGTGCCTTTTTTTTTTGTACATCATATCAAAAAAATCCAAAAAACATTTTTTTTTTGAGATTTCACTATGCATTTTGACCTTGGGAATCTAGTTTACATGTGTTGATAAGATTCTACGGACATTTTTATTACAACAATGGGGAAATCCATTAAACTTGAGTTACATGTCTCTAAAATGACATATAGAGATAGGTTCTTCCCTGCATTATTAACCACCCATACTGCGAGCACTATGCCTTAGGTTCAAACCCGACCAGTTGCGACATTAGCCACTCTTTTTTCACGGTGTAACTAGGTCGATAATGCCTACCCTTCATGGGCGCTCTAGTTAGCACCCATATTTCCATTTGGTGCCCATGCTATGATTTTCTTGTAGGGACTGGGAACCCTCCATAGTGTTTTATCCCCTGAAATTGAGCCACATTCACTCTCTTTCCTTATATTTTTCTAGCCTTCTCCAAGGGGGTTCCCACCATTGTTGTTGTTTAAATGGTCACACTTTACTAGTATTGTTGTCTCACTACTTATTTCTGCTACATTTCCATTTTCTTCCATTTCTTATCACACCACAACCATTCTTGACCGCTAGCCATCTATTTTCTCGCATTTTATAACACCCCCGGACGAGAACTGTTGTTATGAGTGGTCATCATTTGTCATGTTTCTTTTTGTAGTCCATTGATTAAGTCATGTTCCATGTGCCTGGAACTTCATTGCAAACCACTTTTTCTCTCCAACTGAGCTTACTATTACCCCTTTGTCGCACTCGGTAACCAACCATGACAAAGTTACACCCTAGATTTTCCTTTAAGCTTTTTTTAGACTCCCTAAACTTGAAAAGATTGTCGAATGAGATTTTTTACTTTCACACGTTAACGAATTTGAAAGGACATCTACTCAATGTAATTTTAACCCTTTTTCGGACTGGATGGACTAATTATGAAAAAGGAATACTCTAGTCAACCTTGGCTAGAAGAGTTCTCCCTTATATTGTTTTATAGATTTTTTGGGCTCGAGGGACTAAATTTACGAAAACCAATACCTTTGGAGTCTTCTTTAAGTTCTTTTAAAACTCTCTAAATGTGAAAACACCATTAAGTTTACCTTCTCTGGACTCATAATATTATACATTGAAGGACCCATATGGGATCGAACCCCTCCTTTTTCAGGTTCGTTAAACATGTGATGAGGGACTCATCGAAGATGAGCTGTAAAGAGCATTTTTTATCCTCCTCAAGCTCGTAAAATAAAAAAAGGGGTACTCGTCATTCATGGTGAGGGATAATTTGAGGGGTTTTCAATCTAGTCATCTTCACAAATGGCAGTCATCCATCAAGTCTCCATTGAACTATGCACCAATTTTACGTCTATGTATCACAGTTGGGTTATCCATTTTCTTTGAATCACTACCATCTCCCTGAGTTCTTAGACTCCATCGACTGATCACTCTTCCAATCTCCCATGGTGAGTGTTTTGGTCATTATTGAGTCAATGCTACCAAGTCAATTTATTTTTCGTGCCATTTTGTTCAAGGGAAGTTCACCCATGTCAGCCATTTTCATTCCTTCAGCCCATTTATCCCAGCCATCCCTGAGTCAATTATGCTCTACTTTATACACCATATACCTTTGTCTGTTTGTTTCGATTGATGGGGGATACATCAAGGCCCTCCTTCAGTAGATTCTGTCCTATCAACACCAAATAATTATCCAGGATCAAAATCTTGAAACCAGTTAGTAACTTGGGTCTTGCAGACATCAGTGGCAAGTTCCCTCTCATTACCAACAATGGATTTACATATTCATTGGCTCCTATTGAATGAATATACAAGTGTTAGACTACATCTCATATCATCACACTTGCTAGATTGTATTAGGTATATTGGGGTCCATCATCATCATCGGTGGATTTCCTCGTGTCTGTTAATGATATCCATTAATGGCTAGTAATCAAAATATTTCTACCATGCTCGACATCATCTCATCTATTCACATGCTATAGATTCATACCATTCAGGGTTTGAGACAAATACCTTGGGTTGGGACCACATCATTCCTTTACAACATCCCCTCCCAAGTTGTGATGGAGTTATTCATGAGTTCTTCAGAGATCGCTTGGGCATTGAGTCATCTCACTGATTTGTATACTATGACACAGATCCACATGTGTACTTGGTTTTGGCTAAGTTCTAACTTTTGAAATGGATCCATAGTGTCTTAGTTCATGGCCATGATCTAGTCAGTTGTGTCATACATGGATCTACAATGTACTATTTTTGGTGGCTATGCTAAGTTTTTATTACCGAGCATGGGTATTCCCTCCTCAGGGATGTTCTTCTTTGTGCAGGACTGATGCTAGCTTCTTCCCATCTTACTTCTCCTCAAGATCCATAAAAAAAAATTGTAAAGTATTTCAGCCATCAGACACCTCTTATGACCTCATACATTAGGGGTCATAAGAAATTTACTATAAGAAATTTATGAATTGTACTTCCTGTAATAATTCCTCTAAAGCCTCAATAAAATCCCTTCCTTTGTTGGTTTTCCCCATACTGGGGTTTCGAGGGTAATTTTATGTGTATGTGTGTGATTGAGTTTATTTCCCCTGTGTAAGCATGTATTGTATACTCAATTGCATTAAATTAGCATAGTTCATATTTTATTTATGTTTTAATAATTTATGGAGTTAAAGACTATTGTCTATTTAATCGTGTGATGGGTATTAGAAGTTCAACATGGTATCATAGAAGTGCCTCTAAGGAAAATTTTGAGTGTTGCACATAGGTCACAGGTTCAAGTGTAAGGAATATTTTTGTAATTTTTATGAAGGTTCCAACAACCCAAAATTAAAGTTTCCATGGATACCATCGTGAGGTATGAGGATAGGCTTGAGGGGGAATCAAACTATCTTCAATCTAAGGTCAAGATTATAATTCTACTCAAGGAGAACAAGTTGTGGGCATTTGTTAGCACAACGGTCATTGTCCCAGTTCATGATCCAATTACCTTGGATCTCCATGAGGTGAAAGAAGCCGGGGCGTAGAGGATTTTTTTGGATGGTGTTAAGGACCATATTATTCCACATATATTTGAGAAGAAGACAACAAAAGAAACATGGGATGTGCTGACCAAGCTATATCAAAGTGACAACCATAACCAAAAGATGGCTCTCAGGGATAAGTTGCATGGCACCAAGATGGCTAGGGGTGAGAGTGTGGTATCCTACCTCAATAGGCTCACAACGGTTAGGGATGAGCTAGCAAAAATGGGGGATATTTTCCCAGAAGAAGAGAAGGTACGCATTGCCTTAAATGGTTTTGGAAAGCAATGGGACATGTTTTTCAAGTGCATAGTGGGCCATGAGAAATTTCCCACTTTGGATAGGATGTGGGATGATTTTATGCAGGAAGAGATTAGAGAGGGGTCTCAATGTGGAGAGCAGAAAAATAAATATGAAGATGAAGAGAACCTTGCTTTGGCATCAAAGAGAAAATGGGAAAAACAAGAAGAGTTATGCTGAGGGAACTTCTTCAAAATAGGGTAGAAAGAAGAAATTTGACACCAAAAAGGTCAAATGTTTGGCTTGCCATCATCTTGGAAAATTTTCCAGCCAATGTCCCAACAAGAAGAGGGAAAACCCAAGAAGA
Organism: Picea sitchensis; assembly: GCA_010110895.2. Taxonomy (NCBI): domain Eukaryota; kingdom Viridiplantae; phylum Streptophyta; class Pinopsida; order Pinales; family Pinaceae; genus Picea; species Picea sitchensis. The sequence goes on from SNQJ01S0003338.1 coordinate 298,242, forward strand.
AGATGGTTTCTACAATTGATATGGATGCATTTGCAACTAGATTTGAGAATGTTTTTCACACTCATAGCGTGTCTATCAAGCTCCATGGTCATTGGTACATGGTACATTGATAGTGGCGCTTCATGCCACATGACAGGGGTACATGAGTACTTCAACAAATTGAGGGGGCACAATGCATATTTCCACATTGAAGTTGGCGATAATTCCAAGTACAGGACGACAGTCAGTGGGACTGTGAGGTTTCAGAGGTAGTCTGGAAAGCCTTTGTCAATTAATGATGTATTTTATGTTCCTAGTTTGACTAAGAATTTGATTTCTATTTCATCTTTAGAATACAAGGGATATGTTATCACTTTCCCATATGGAAAAATATTTATACATCCAAAGGGCTCCAACGATAACATGTGAAAATTGTTGAGAGTGAGGAGGAACAAACTGTATAAGCTGCAGTTTGAGCCTACCAGTGCGTTGGTTAGTAGCAACAACAATGGCTGAGATTTGGGGGAGCTTTGGCATAGAAGGATGGATCATTTACATCATGGAGCACTCAAGGTGCTTAAGGAGGCCGTTACTGGGCTTCTAGAATTTAATTTTGATCAACATAGAGTGTGCAATGGGTGTGCTATGGGAAAGTACACCAACTTGACATTTTTTCTTTAGTAGTGACAATAGGTCCAAAGGGATTTTGGACTTGAGTCATTCATATTTATGTGGGATCGTGTCAACAATGTATATTGGAGGGTTTATTTACTATGTCTTCTTTATTGATGATTATTCCAGGAAGACCTGGATCTATTTTATGCAGACCAAGGATGAGGTATTCATTCGGTGCCAAGAGTTCAAAGATCTTGTGGAACCAGACAAAAAAAATGATCAAGGTGCTCATATCAAACAATGAATGCGAGTATACCTTGAGGGGATTCAAGGAGTTCTGTATAGATTATAGGATTAAGAGAGAGATGACTGTGCCATATAACCCACAACAAAATGGAGTCTCAGAGAGGAAGAACAAGCCAATAGTTGGGATAGCAAAGGATATGCTACATGATCAATATTTTCCCATGTTTAGTACAAAGTTTTATCTCAAGCTTCCTTTTGTTATATAATTCATGGAAAGCTCAAGGTCGAATGACATATCCACACTTTCTTTCAAAGATATCGTTTTCAAAACCTGTAAGAGGTAAATTTATATATATGTTATATTTCCTCCTTGTGTGTAGAACCATTTACAACTCATGGAAATAAAGTACAATATCTTTTTTAGCTTCATGTTATATCATCTTAAAGGAGCATATCTAAAAAATTTCAAGTACCCTCTTATGCATAAAGACCCTCCACCAAGAAACCTTAAGCTTTCTATATATCCACGAATTAAAACATGGCACTCACATCATTGTCATGAACAAAATATCCATCCTTTCTTGTGACATTCGAAACTTTGATCTATTTCAATCCACTCATGCCACTTGTCTTCTCCTCTCACATTTAAAGCTGTGAACATTTCAAACCAAATCCGGGTTGGATTTGGTTTAGTCCATATAAAAAATACAAACATTCTTTTTTTTCTTATTGGTTTTTTAAATATAAAAAAGTGTATATTTATTTTACTCTTATTTTTTACATTTCTTTTTATTGTATCTTATATTCATAAAAATGGAGTAGAAGTTGGAGGTGTGTATTTAGAGTTAGGAGTGAAAGTATACATTTATTTCCGACTTTATGAGAAGGAAAAAGACATAACTAGTTTTTCATAGAGAAAGAGTCGCATGCTAAAGAGAACTAATGAGAGTAATAGGATGGTGTGGGAGTGATCATGTGTGTAAGGGTTTTTTTTTTTTTTTTAATGATGTGGAAGTAACGATTGAGATGATTAGGTGGAAGGGGTGAGGGGATCATAAGGGTGGGAGAAGCCCATATGTGTATGTGGGTGAGGGGATCATAAGGGTGGGAGAAGCCCATATGTGTATGTGAAGAGGGTGAGGAGGGGCCTCCTAACTCTCGAAGATGGCAAGATGGGAGATGAGTAGGGTGGGGTGAGCCTTGGAAGAGGCTCACTATAACGGGAAGGGGGATATGCAGGGGTGAGTAGGGTGCTCCTTTCATGGTGGGGATACATATAAGATCTTGCAATGGGAAGGGGGACATGTAGGGGTGATTAGGGTGCTCTTTTCATGGTGGGGCTACATATAAGAACTTGCAAGGGTGAGTTAATGCCTTCCCATAGTGGAGATAAAGAACTCCATTGGAAAATGAAGAAGAGATAACTAATAGCATATGGAAGAAGAGTGATAAGGAGAGGGAAAGAAATCCTCCTCGTTGACATATTAACACATTTAATCTATAAATAAAACTATTAACATTAGAGGAGAGAGGCACATGTGTTAGTGAAAAATATTAGAGGAGAGAGGCACATGTGTTAGTGAAAAAAAACACTATCTAAGTAATTTGCAAAATAACCCTTATTATGTTGTTATTGTAGTGCAAGTTAAGATTCTATGTTTCAATGAAAGGTACGATTGAACTCATATTGATATGGAGGATTACACTTTACATGTAATTAACAAATTACAACCACCACACAACTTAACACATAAAACTAAACTTAATTATGCTCATTCTACTTGATGCATATATACTATAGTAAACAAAATCCAAAATTAAAAATAATCACATTTAACTTTTGTCTACATAAAATAAAATAACATAAACTTAAAAATAATCACATTTAACTTTTGTCTACATAAAATAAAATAACATAAACTTTAAATTTTAAATAAATTAATCTGTAACGTATAGTAAAAGAATAGTTACCATTAATCTTTGTAATAAAACTCTACAAAATTCAATTAATCTATCAAATCTGTGAGCTTTCATACTTATTAAATGTTTTAATGGAGTAGTGTGCAACTACCTTCAATATATCAACTATTAGTATGTCCCTTTCATAGCAGGGACATTATGTTTCAAGCTATTTTCATTATTTGGGAGCTTGATTCCCGAAGCATTATTCCATAGTTTAACATAAAGTTTATTACCATGACGTTTGCATAGGATTCCAGAGCCAGGAGGGTGGTGGCGGGATGCAGTTAGCCTCATTAATTGTTTTTCTCGGCCGTCGGTTCGTTTCTCTACACTCATGCCTGCAATGCAACACCGAAACATGGTGTGGCCATCTGCATGTCCTTTCCGCGTGCCCTCGTCTTAACAGTTTATACGCACCTCCTCCTTATTTAAATGCTACTACCTCCTTAGTTAAAGATACTTTCAATTTACAGGCTCTTCTTTCTGCCCTTTGTTACACTGATTTTGCCTTAGCCATGCTGCTGCAAGAGGGTTTATTTTGTTTGATCAAGTGCAGGTGTTTCTTTGCACTTAATGAATGCATCTGAATCTCCAATGGTTTTATTTTTCATTTCGTTCCATGGATTAATCATGGTTTAGTTTTCAAGCTTCTCCTTGCTAGTTAGTCCCCTGTATTTCATATCATATTTTCATGGACACCTTGCAATGCGCTAGAATACCTGCGCGGATAAAACCCACCTGATTTTTCTAGTTTAGTTTCATCCCTTTCCTTTATATTCTATAGGTACTACTTTGATTTGGAAATAAGTTTGCTATAACAATAGTCTCCTGGAAAATTGCATGGTATATTATCAATTCAGTTATAATATCTTTGATGGAGAATTCAAAAGATATCTCCCTTTGCTTGTCTACCGTCGCCCTGAAAGGTATATTCTCAACTACAAGTCATGGTAAAAAATTGTCCAAATCATCCATTTTCCTTGTTCCAATGCTTCTATTTGTTGCATTTTTTAAGTTTATTGTCAAGTCTACAGTGAATGCTTCTACAATTCATATAAAAGCCAAGCATGGTCTCGTTCTGCTCAATGCTTCGTTCATTCCTTTGCTCTATCTTGATCCAGCTTTTGTTCTGAGGACACTCTCGCTGAATATATTAAGCTTTTTTTTTAAGAGGTATCTCTAAAACTAGTCTTTAGTTTATGTTGCTTAAATTGTGAATAAAATTTATTTAACTAGTAAGGTAATCAACTGTGGGGAGAGGAGGAGAGTCTCATGTGAGATCTTACAATTCCGTTCTTACAATGTTGTCTTAGGGATTCAGTCCAGTGAGCCATCATTTGATTGTAGATAATAGAACGAGGGGTTTGATTAGAGCATTGTTGAATCCAGTGGTGCTTCTCTATTCGTTCGTTTGTTGTTTTTCTGTCTACTTTTGTTGGGGGACACCATTATACATAAAAATGCTAAATGAAAAATATCAACTAGATGCTTATGGCACGGCTCATGTTAACTACAATTATAATTTAAAATACAATTGTCTGCCAAATAAAGATTTTGTTAGACTTACCATTGATAGCACATACGTCTTCTGAAAGAAGTTATATCACTTTCAGAGTACCTCCGAGAAATCTGATGTCACTATAATCCTTTGGTATGCTTCTTAAGTTCCTCCATCTACCTTGTAAAAGATAATCTACAAGGTTGTTAATAAATATGGTGTTCTTGTAAAATTACAAAAATTTCAATGTCTTAAGAGCGGTTTGGTCACCACATGTTTCAAAGATTAATTCAGATGAGTTGACTAATTTGCATATGTATTTTATAATTGAATTAAAGACTTATATAACACTTTCCATGCAATACCAAAGGTAATTCAAATATTCCAATAATAATATATTCAATAAATAGCTACTATTATTATGAAGTAAACATATGTGTCTTCATAATAAAATTCACATGCTACTATATCTACTCTCACATTGAGTTAAATGAGATGTCGAATTTCCAACAACTTCGTTCAGTCTAGGGAAAAATAAAAATCGTTTCTGGTCTTGGACTCCTATCAATGTTAAATTTTCCTTTGATGCAGTGCATGGCCACACCTTATCATTATAACAAAACAAACATCTATTTCATCTTCAGAGGTGACTATAATACTCATCTTTAATGTCTGTGTGAACAAATGCTATTCAACTTGTTAACTCCCCAAATAAATCATTGGTTTTATTTGATTAGTAGCTGATAGGTTGGTCCCTAAATTTGATTTTTTTAAAGTTCTAGCAATTAGATTAGAGAGTCTGTTTTTCAAAATAATTCCAAAAGACAAGTTGGTTTTGTTTCGGTCAAAAAATTGGCAAGCAACAACATTCGGTGGTTTAGGCGAGCCCACCGCGTGCTCATTAACCACCAAAAAGTTTTCATTTTCGGCAGAAAAAGGGGTCGAGGCGCAAGGCATGCAACCACCGAAAACCTTTCCACGGGCAGAAAGAAAGCTCGTGCTTTCGCACGAGCCAGATGTCAAGAATCGCTGAAATGATTGAATATGCAACCGCCGAAAGCACTCATCGTGGGAGGTGATGTTCGTTCGTGGTGATCGGTCAGCAGAGGTTCAAAGCACCTGCGTATTATCCATTTGGTGAATCATTTCAAATCCTAGCAGAGCTGTCACTACCAGATTCGATTGCACGGAGCGTCCCGCCTTCTCGGTGGCAGTTACACCAAACATTATTAGCAGGTTGTTCGCTCATTTTTAAAACTCAATATGTTGCGATGAAGCCCGAGGATCATTGAAGACAACTGCAATCACGCGATTTCATCAACAAAATCGGGTTTTCAAGATATTGATTCTGCTTTTCTCTGGTGAGTAGCAAGCTGTCTCCAAGTTCGGCTAGCATCTCGAGCCAAGGGAATTAGACTGAGTCATCAGGTAAGACTGGAAGCCATCCCCTGTCAAATTTTTCATAAATGCAAATTG
>SNQJ01S0003338.1:322904-340356 GCA_010110895.2 Picea sitchensis
GCGAAGGTGATCTTTTCCTTGTCTGAAAAATTATGAACAGAGAAATGACCTTCTAGCAGATTTAACCATTTATCTAGGGCATCTGCATCTATTTGACCTTCAAATACGGGGATATCAAAATTAACCTGTACCTTGAAAGGCGATGTGCCTCCAAAGTGGTCACTTGATGAAGATGCGCCTGATGCTATCGGGAGGTGTTGAAGGATGTGGGAAAAATTCTCCATCATTTCGTCCCTCTGTCGCGTGAGAGCTTTCTCAAGCAACAGACTGATAGGATCATCTGCTCCGTCGTTTTTCTTTTCTTCCACCATTGAGGGTTTCTTGGGTGTGCGAGAGCAATTGTCCTCAAGAGAGACAAGCTCGAGACCCAACTTTCTATACTCGGACCTTGTCCGGGACATGCACTTAAAAATGATCAAGAGCAGCCTGCTCTGATACCATTGATCCAGATTATTTTTGGTACGAAATGAGATCGGAGATATAATAAAGAAATGCACAGAGATATTGCAAGAGAGACAACAATATAACAGAGATATAGCAGAAATATAACAAGAGTCACAGATATACAATAAAACACGATTTCTATTAATGAAATAAATGTACAGAGACTGTAAAAGTACAGAGTGAAAGACTCGCTAGAATGGTGGTAGCTTATCTCTGAGAAGAGATGTGACGGCTACTCACATTCGCAAGAAGATGATTATTACAATGATGCTATAAGGGCCTTTTTAACATAAGTAAAATCCAAAAACCTAACTCCGGAAGATGAAAAGACAAAAGGTTTGTGGGCCCCGATGGGGGTAGTTGATATGTCAACTTCCCAGGGGCGTAACTTTTGCATACAATCTCCATTTGGGGCGCTTGAGAGATCGTTGGAAAGATCTATCTGAGAACTACAACTTTTGGGTGAACAACATGATCCATGATCCATGTTGCTCCCTGTTTTCTCAAAAAACATCGTTTAGGGCCTCAAAATGGCCCCGGAAGTTAAAAACTACTAAAAATAGTAAATTACCAAAATTGCCAGAAACATGTTTTGGGCTAGTTGGAGAAGGTGGGTGGCCATCGATATCCACCTGGATCAGTTGCGAAGCTCGAAGATCAAATGTTGAACAATGGATATGGCATTGAGTATGTGCTAGGAATCCTCTGTGTTATTGTCATTCCTCGTACCTTCATATGACGTTTCCAAAGAGTGCTTCATTGAGTTTCCCGCAGAGTGAACTCCATGACTTCCTGAAAACGATTTTGGGGCATAGTCAAGAGAAAGTCCATGACTATCAAACCATTATATTTTGCAACTCCAACCTCCTAGGGTGTGTAGAATTTCATGTTGTTGTTCCTTGCTTGAATTTCCAATGGGATACCTGGTCCGCTTCCCATGAGAGTTCTTCTTATCCATGCCCTCGACCACGGAGATAGGTCGACCCACTGGAATGTCAGTTCCTCTTCCTCACTTCAGACATCCTCTCTGTCGCAGCATGATGTTTACAGATTTGGTAAGCTTTATGGTAGAAGAAGTCCATACCCACTCTTGGAGATGAAAGATCCAAACTCCCAATTTCCTTCCGTGGTAGTAATGCACCAAGTAGAGTTTGTTTCCATAATGAAATCGTTTCCAGGCCCTACGATGGATAAAAAACCCTCTCCTCGCTTGTGTCATGACCGTTATGAGGTGATTAAAATCACAGTACCAGGCATTAAGGTTGTCAACCTCCTCTGTGTAGGCTCACAACATTCTTCTACTCCCAAATCCCTTTGAATGCGATGAACCCTATGCAAAATGACCTTGCCGCTTCCAAACACATCGACCTAAGTTGTTGACGCAAGGATCGGGGGGACAGGTATCCATAGGCTTCAATGTCGGGTGGCAACTCATGTACGCGATGAGTTGTGTAACACTGCATCCGAGGAACAAGAAACAAATGTAACATTATTTGATTTTGAATAAAAGGTGGTGGGATATATGGAAGTGATTTAAGAATATTATTTTGATTGGACATGCTTCCTCGTACATGATTGGACCTTTTTTTCCTCAAACATTTAAAAATCTCCTTGAATAGCTTTTGAGATTGTCACTACATAAAAAAAAGCTCATTGGATTGCTTTTGAGATTGTCCCTCCATACTTCTCCGAAGGACATTAACTCCACCAATAAAATTTTCATTCAATTGAGTGTCATCTCAAGGATGACATTAACTCCACCAATAAAATTTGCATTCAATTGAGTGTCATCTCAAGGATTGGTGGGAAATATTGAATCTTACTCTTTGATGGTGGGAAAATTATTGCTTCATATTTCAAGGAGTGGATGGAATATGTGATGGATGGGTTGTCCCTTCATAGATGCAATTATTTCACATCGGATTCAATGCAATTAGTTAGATCAATCTCATGTTATACAATGTATGAAACATAACTCAATTTTCATGATTTAATATAAGTGGGATGGGTTACTCTAGTGAGATCAAGAACATATTTGATCTAGAATTAACTTAAGAAGATCTAGAATTAACTTAAGAAGAAAGAAGAAGAGAAAAAAAAAGAGAGATTGGAATTGATTTTCTAACTTTATTCATTTGGTCAAAGGTTACAAATGCTTTACAAATTAATTGCTTAAGCAATTAATTGTACACATTTTAAAAACTCAAAGAAATAATAAATTAAGTACACATAGTGTAATATTGAAGTTTGATCCTCTTGAATACTTTCTATTTAAGTATGGTTTTTTTTCTTGTATGAATACTTTTTATTACCACGTTTTATTTATCACCATGAGGTAAATATGCCATGGTGGTTTGAACATTTTGAACATTTGTAAATATTTTTATTTGGTAGAATTAATAAAGTACGGGGTTGATTGAGGTAAGAGCGTCTAAAGGGACTATGATACCATGAGTGGGGAAAGGTAAGGGAGCATGAGGGAATTCTTTATGCCCATTTACCTATATTTCCTATCCACTTTTCCATTGATCTAATCTTAAATATTTTATGGTGTTGAGGTGAGCCTAATCCATACAGAGGTGGATGTAACTTTTCCCTAAATCTATGAAACCAACTCTTAGACCTAAGCCACCACTTCCTACATTTTGGGAAACTTGTCCCCCACATTTTTGAAACTAAAAAAAAGTTGGTTTAGGAATCTTGTGAGCCTAATCCATATAGAGGTGGATGTAACGTTTCCCTAAATCTATGAAACCATCTCTTAGACCTAAGCCACCACTTCCTACATTTTGGGAAACTTGTCCCCCACATTTTTGGAACTAAAAAAAAGTTGGTTTGGGAATCTTGTCATCCATCTTTCACTCATAAAAAGAGAAAAATTCGAATAGGAAGAGAGAGCCAATTTTTGGAAGAAGGAAAATGAGGTAAAATGAGAGTTGTTGCTGAGAAAAGAATCCTACCATGGTATGTGATGGAAGAACAATGAAAGAAAGCCATTAGATCTTTGATCAAATATATGACCTAAGAAAATCCCATTGGAATTTAATGGACATCAACCTAGACCTTTCTATGCATACACTGGATATTACTAGAGGGAGGATGGTTCTGAGGGTCTATTGAACAGAGAAGGAAGACCTCTTTGTGTTGTGTGGGGTAGGTATGGTGGGTGCCAAGAGTTGTTCTTTATTCAAAATTTCAATAGTGAAATATTGGTTTAGTAATGTTCTTGGTCTATGAATTAAGAGACTAGCCTAAGTATTCAACATTGCTTCATTTCCCTTGTGGCATCATAGCCTGGCTAGGGGGTGATCTATTGTAGAAAGACTAAGTGCAACAAAGCCTTGTGTAAAATAATCTTATGAATCTTATGGATATATTTTTTGTATGTTATCCTGTGTTGCAATTCGAAATCAATTGTCTCCTTTCTCACTATAACCAAGGAAAAATTACTCTCGTGATTCAAATATGTTATTTTTTTTTATGAATAACTTCTTTTAAGTGTTTCATGTAAGGCTATAAACAGGTGGATATAGACTACTTATGATGGAATTGTTGTGTATAATAGGTATATGGATATCCATGTTGGTTATTGTATACTCCTGGGTGTTGTTTTGTTTCTACCCTTTAGTCAATTTTTATATTTGTCATTCTGATAAGATTACAAAGTACCATTTAACTTCTTTTGTGTTTCAGGTAATCATGGACACATGGGTTCCTCATAAAAATTCAACTCCTACAATTTACAATATATTAATGACCCCTTACATACATGATAAGATGGTCCTAGATGTCATTCAATGTTTAAGGTTGATGAGAAAAGAAAATTGTTTTATTTCCTTGCAAGTCTCGTGGTGCCATTATTATGAGTCTTTTTAATGGAATTCTGTACAGAGACGCTAGATAATGAAACATATTTGAAAGACCCTACTCAAGATCATTTAATCATCATCATGTCTTCTTTATCAACTACAATTCGTGTAGTTACATCAATGCTTACACTTCTTCTATGTAACACCATGGTTTTGATCCCCAGAGATATAATGTAATGTAAATATGTGAATTAGGATGTGATTCGAACAATATGGCTAAGGCGAAAGTAATGCAAATGATGAACATTAAAATTATTAACGAAAATACATCACTAACTACGAGACGAGGGGGTCTAAAATTATGGGGGGATATAACTCCATGAGAGAGGAATGAGAGGAAGGGGGGTGGGGGGAGGGATTAAGGGGGGCCCTATGGGCTAAATCCAAAAATATAATATTTTATTGTAACCCAGAGTCCTTTACCTTAGCTTATGAAAAATGACAAATCAAGTTTGGGATGTGTTCCAAGGTAGTTAGGTGGAGTTCTTGGAGTGCCAAGTGGCTAGTTGGAGCCATGCATACTTATTCCCTAGTTTTAGGATTTTTACCATTCATTCTATCATTCATTTAGAGCATTTTCGACACCCTAATATTTTTTCAAGACCACGTGCATGACACAAGTTTGCACTGCAATCATGCCATGATATTTGTATTGCATAGTGCCAAGATTCAATACCCATGCCAACCAATTTTCTACTGTGTGCACCAACTAGTTTTGTACTACACACAAGGACATGCAAGGTTTTCATGCATATCAAATCCTTGAAGATCTTTTGTAATGATTGTAACCATTTTTGTAACAAGCCGATTTGTCAAGGTCGAGGTTGTTAGTGAGCTGACAACTTTGTTATGATTGCCATGCTCCTATAGAGATATAAGGAATGCATGTGAATATGTAAGGGTTGGGTTTTTTGTTTACTTATGGTTCATTGTTACTATTGGTTAAGATATTGTTTGTTTTCGTAGAGTTGTAAGTAGAGTGTGAGAGAGAAAGTATATTGAAATCTAATTTTTAGGACCATGGTTCAATCTTAATGAGTTTCAACATAGGCTACAATCCTCCACATATATGGATGTTTGTTTGTGATTAATGAATGAATTCCTAAGGCCCAATTGATCTTTTATCATGAGTTTTGTTCTGAATGAATTCTTGTTAGATATGTTATACTTCATGCGAGTGGTATACTACTACCATGAATGAATAGAAGGATGTTATGAATGAATATGATATAATGCATCGCTTGTAGTAAAGTGTCTCTTGTTTGTGATATTCCAACATGTTTTGCATAACCATTTGGTTTCAGTGATTCTCATGAGTGTTTCGGGTGAGACCTTATTCAGTCCATGAATATTGAATATACTAATGCGAATGGGGTATTTGTTGGTGAATCCTTTCGAACCTTGGGTCTGAAACCCCTAGCCAAAAATTTCTTCCATTGAAGAGACCTGATGGTTTTTTGTTGTATGTTGAAGGAAGGACATAACGTGTAAAACTTTCAAAAAGGAGATAGAAGCATGAATCTTTGAGAAGGAGGACAAGTTCATGTGACGAGAGACTAGAAACCTACAAATCAACTTTGAACGATGGAAACAAAGGTACATATATTTAGATCTGCATGAAATTTTATTTGTTGAGTTTCCTTTTTTATTGCATGAATGGATAAAGAGACATACACAGATTAACTTTGTATGGCAAGCCGAAGAACCATTAGTTTGAGACCAAGAAGCAGTCAATAGATTGAAATTAGTGGACAATAAGTGGGCCCAAGCCATCGATTTTTGGTTTGACCGTGTGAAAGAAGGGTATATCGTTGAGTTTGTAGTTGAATGCAGTGAATGTTTCAATAGCACTAAAGAAAGTTTTAACTACCCCTAAAAGAAGGTTGTTGAAAGAAATCCCACTGTGGACCAAAATGTTATTCATGGAGAAGGGATTGATGCACATGGATCATGATAGGATGGCAACGTAAAACCCCCACATGGAAGGGGGGGATGGAAATATGGGGAAGCATATGAGATGAGGTGAGAGATAATGAATCTAGAAGAGAAGATAAGAAGAATAGCTGACAGATATGTAAAAAGAGTCGTGCTAAGGAGGATAGTCATGTAGAGAAAAAAATAAAAGAAAGCAAGGGGTGGCAGACGAATATCGAGATCTAAGATGAAGAGAAGGGAAATCATGCTAGAAGGGTGTGTGAGAGAAGGATCTATGCTAGAGAGAAGTGTGGAAGAAGAGAGGCCATCAAAGAGATGTGATGTTAAGAATGAGGTATTAAGAGAGGAACTAGAGGTAGTGGTAGCAGAGTTGAAGATGGCGAGATTAGATCCCCTTGGCTAGTGAGAGACATATTCATGTCAGAAGAATATGGGGTGTAGAGTAGTATTATCGATGCAGTAGACAACAATGATGGATTCATCCAAGAAGAAGAAGAGATCTTGGCAATTATAAGGAGGATTTGCAAAACTAGACATAGGGACCTCTTTTTCATCCATCATCGAAGAATATGAGAGAGTATGGAGAAAACCCCTCTTTCAACCATCCCCCTTGTGCATTTTTGATCAAGAATAAAAAACCAAAGAAGAAAGTGCAAAGGCATGAGAAGTAGAAGAAAAAAGTTCATAAGTAAGAGAAGTAGAAGATACAAGTGGAGTAGAAGCCAAAGTTAGTGAAACTTTGCAAGAAATGTCACTAGTGCCAATAGAAATAAGCAGTAGCCAGTCAAGAAGACCTAATTCTAGATTGAGTATGGACAACCAGGATTCAACCCTCGGGCTTCCCGCATTTCATGAGATGGGAAGAGATGATGTAGAACAACATTGGTTCATGTGTGAAGATATATGGTCTGTGAAAAGAGTCATAGACAAGGCATCCAAGATAACGCAGCTAGAAACCACATTTAAAGACATAACTCTGACATATGGTACATGAAGTACAAAGTTACTATTCCCGTGGGACAAGCAAGGTACCTTACAGAGATAAAGAGACAAATTTTGAGAGAATTCCATAAACCAAAGTCGTAATCACAATGATAACTAAGATAAAAGAGATTAAGAAGCAAGTTCGAGAAACCTTGTGGGATTATGACCAACTTTTCAAGATCTTGTTGGACAAATGAACATTTCCTATCCAATATGTTTAGCATAAAGAATGGTTTATTTCCCAAGTCCTACCACAAATTCGAGTCATTCTCACCCAACAGAAAGTAATAACTCTGTTGGAAGCTGTGGAAACTGCAATGCGCTAAGAGTCTATTCCAGAAGATGGCGAGACATTGACAGGGTTGGTGCAGGTAGAGTCTCATCTCGTGAACCTCACCATGCAAGTATAAGATATGGAAAAGGTTAAGCTAGTGCACAAGAATGTCTGTACCCTTTGTTGCGTAGAAGATCACCATAGGAATGAGTGTCTTACGCTGAGAAGATACACAATGATTGAATTCATTTTCAGCAAGGCCACAGACTGAGTCACATGAAATTTGTAGATAATGGGGTCATGTACCTCCCAGTGCCCAACACTGCAGAAGTATCAAAAGACTACACACTCCATTTTGTGAGTTTTAAAAATCCATGGACCATGATGAAAACAACTATAGGTCATTGTAGCTAATGGTACTGAATCAATTTATGCATTCAAAAACACGATTTAATAAATCTGAAAGTGTGATTTAGCAAACAAACAATTGCATTACAGGAGGATTACCAGAAAGTCAAAAAAGGGGAACATTTACTTCCCATCCACTTGCTTTGAAATTTCATGGGGTGATTCTTATTGTGACTCGTGTGTGGTAAACTTGTTTATATGGAACACCACAAAGTATGTACGTTGTAAAAAAAATGAATGTGCTTGATTATTGATTATTTCAAAGACGAATTTGTACGTAAATGTTTCTACTATGGACAAAACATGATGTCTTAATGGCCCTGCCATGGAAAAAAAATGATGTATGAATGGCCCTGCTATGGACAAAATGTGGTACAGAGATGCCCCCAACTGCTTTTTCTGATGGAAACTAATTGGATTATTATGCAGAGATTTAAAAGTTCATGATGTTTTTTCCAATCACGTCTAAACTGATGGTTGTTGCTTGAGCAGTGAGAGTATCAATCATGTGTGCATCCCCATTTTCAATAGAGACACACGTAAATGGCCATGGCCATGATGCATCATGCAGGGCATGGAATAGAATTTGTTGGCCTTTACAACCAACAAGGTCGTCAATGAAAGAAAGGTTGATGAATCATAACCAAAATCAGATTTTGCGCGACCCTTCGCCTTTCACTTCGCGCAAATTGTCACCCTCAATCCAATTGTCACTGCTCTTCCTCTGATTTTTTTTTTCACTGAGTAAAACAACAACATATGCCACCCTCACTCCTGTAGCCTTCTGATCGTCATGAAAAAGACGTTGCGTTAATGATGGTCTATGCATAATTTCTATGTAAAGCTTGCAGACTCAAGTGCCACCCATATATGAAAGTCAATGATGTGAGTGAATGGATTTCTAATGGTGTTGTTGTTCTGTGATTTCAAGAAAAGAATCATTGATCCATTTTCTACCATTCAAATCTTTCCTTGGAACGCACAGAGTACAGGAAGAGTTTTCATGACTAGGTTCTCATCATAATATACATATTTAGTTAAATTTCCATGCAATGTAATGTGGCTTACTTCCTTTGTGTGCATCAAAGAAGCATTCTAAGTGAGAAAGGTACTGCTCATCTTTAGTATGGAGGCAATGGAAAAATAGTGCTCATCGTTTGAGTGAAATTCCAGCATTGCTCTTGACTTATCATCGTCATGGACAAGAATCTTCGACTTTATGTCTGTGTCGATATCATACTAGCTATGTATCTATTATATAGATAAATATATATTAACGCAGTAGTTTAAATGTTGGAAATTTTGAACATTTTTTTGCTGAGTTTTCTGATAGTTTTGTTTAGAAACAGGTAAAAAAATTGAAGGAGTTATGGAATTGTAGATATTAGTTATTGAGATTACATAGTTAGGATGGATTAGAGATTTTCAGGGCCCCCGATTTAAAAATGAAATTTAAATAATGAAAAATTGCAATTTCATCAATTATAGGAGCCTCTCATTCTAGTGATAATTGTCTTGGGAAAGTAAAAAAATTCTAATGTTGAGAATTTTCTTTATTAACTTTGAACTTATGAATGGTTCAAAAGATCAATTTTTGTAAGATTTAAATTTTTTAATTGTTTAAAATGAATCCAGTTGGTTATAATCTCACTTAACTTAATAAAATTCGAAATTCAAAACTTTTATAGATATGAATATGTAAAAAAATAGTTTACACACACACACACACACACACACCGGAGAGAAGACATTTTCTCAAACAAAATACTTCACACACTTATATTATTGTTTCAAACAAATTACATATTTATAGGATTAGGGGAATGTTCTAGATCGAGAATAGTGGATATAGATTTCTAAGATTAGCTAATATATCCCAGAACCAACTCACTTAAAATTATCAAACCACTCTCACACCCTCCCTTAATGCCTACATCACAAATAACAATACTGAAATCACCTAAAAATATATTTGAACTTTGATCTATGTTTGGTTAGTCTTCATCAACATTTCTACCCACATTGAAATCTCATAGACTACGTTGTTTCTCAACCATCTACTTTGATCTACCACTTGATCCCTTTTATTAGGTACCTAACTTCCCTAACCCCTCATGTAGGTAGAATAACATATTTTGTGCTTCTATTCTCAATATTTTGTTGTTCCACTAGTATTTTGTCGAATATTTATGTTTATGCATATTACATTATATCTGGTACCTCACAAGTGGTATCAGATCACTTACCTCTACAGAAACTGTGGGAATTCTTTTCCAAGGTAGAGACTGTACTGCTGGCATATTTAAAGCACATAGATCTATCGATAAGTAGGTAAAACTATGGTGGGGAAGACTACACATAGGAAATACAAAACGTTTCACGGGGTTGTCTAGAAACAAACGTTTCACCTTGTTGGAAACCTATATAACCCTTGTTGGTACCCCTCAAGTAGTACCACATCAGACAAAATATGTACACGACCATCACTCCCACGTATTGATAGGCATAATAGGAGCCCCCTATGTTTCCTGAAACCAACCCTAGATTAGTTGATCAACTGCCTGACTACTATAGTGACACAGAGAACAAGACTTGGGAAGATACTCTCTAGTACTTGGGTAATCGAGTAGTACATATAAGGGTATGATCAAGCCTCCTTAGTTGGTGCCATGAGATATTGGGTTGAGTACTATTGTTTGACCCTACACGTATATAAGAGAGCTGTAGCACATGGAAAGCCCTTGTCTATATGATGCAGGAGCATAAGCTCACAATTCTAGAAGATCTATAGCTATTGAAAGACAAAACCAAATTTTACTAAAGAGAGTGGGTGCTCTTGAATTTACTTGTTGTATTCAGTTAAAATTGAATAAATTGTCAAAGGATCTCAAATCCTAACAATGTAATACATGTAGGAGAAGTTAGGATTACAAGCAGAGATTGTAGGATCTGGGTGGATTTGATCCAGACTTTGTGGATCTGAAAACCCTGAGTTGAATTGTATTTAAGAAAATTAAGTTCGATTGCAAAGGGGGATGAGAGGGCACGAGAGAGAGAGAGTGCACGGAATAGTTAGTTACAGAGGAGAGAAAGAGAATTCATTAATAAAAGTTTCTACTCATTTTGCAACAAAAAAAAAAAAAGGTGCTTAATCCGCCAATTTAACAAAAGTCCTGCCAAAAGAACCGAACTGCCAAAAGTAGCAACAGATAACTAAATTTAGCTCTGTCAACTTCATTTCACTAACACCAGCTGCATTAAGTGGTATCAGAGCGAGATCTGAGAAATTGTAGCATTGTATATGAAAGGGAAAATTTATTTTTCACCTTTACCAGTAATCGAGGCAAAAGAAAGTCTGAACAATGACACTTTAAAAACAGANTTCAGTTAAAATTGAATAAATTGTCAAAGGATCTCGAATCCTAACAATGTAATACCTGTAGGAGAAGTTAGGATTACAAGCAGAGATTGTAGGATCTGGGTGGATTCGATCCAGACTTTGTGGATCTGAAAACCCTGAGTTGAATTGTATTTAAGCAAATTAAGTTCGATTGCAAAGGGGGATGAGAGGGCACGAGAGAGAGAGTGCACGGAATAGTTAGTTACAGAGGAGAGAAAGAGAATTCATTAATAAAAGTTTCTACTCATTTTGCAACAAAAAAAAAAAAAGGTGCTTAATCCGCCAATTTAACAAAAGTCCTGCCAAAAGAACCGAACTGCCAAAAGTAGCGACAGATAACTAAATTTAGGTCTGTCAACTTCATTTCACTAACACCAGCTGCATTACTATAGGAACCCTGTAAACCCTAACCCCTAGGAAAGAAACACAATAGAAAAGGAATAGATGAGATCTGTTGTTGTGAAACCTTACCTCCTGCATTCTGATTGAAAAATTCCCACATAATTTTTCTTGTTAACAATTTGGGTCATTTGTCACTGCAGTATTCCTCATGCTAGAGTATAATTATGCAGAAGTAAAAAAAAACAAAAAAACCCGAGTATAGTGGTCCCACTGACACTCTTGTTCGAGACCTATCCCATTGGATTCTTCTCTTCACCTTGATCACAGTGGTACCTATCATTTTTAAGCCATTTTTTTTCGTGGACCTGACCCCCTCCCGATCACCTTATTTGGGACCTATCCCATTGGATTCCCATTTTCACCCTGATCATAGTGGTATCTATCACTTGTAAGCCTTTTTTTTTCCATGGACCCACCCACCCTTTACGACACCCTTATCTCCCACCTATTCCATTGGATTCCTCTCTTTGCCCCGATTGTAGTGGCACTCTTCACCAATAATCCCTTTCTGTGCAGACCCACCCACCCCATTCCCGTGTTTCACTTTCACCATGGCACAGACTCGCAACCAAGACCTTGAAAGCCCCCTCAATTCTAGTCTAGACTCCAAATGGAAGAAATGAAAGAAGACATGAAGGACATGAAATACATGAGGAAGGACATCACTAGCCATATTGATAGCCAAATTGAATCCTTTGTTGCCCAAATATTCGAAAAATTGAATATTCCTGACCACCTTACCTCATTGGAATAAACTTTAAAACCAGAAGGTGTTGCTTCCTCCAATTACCAAGATTTTTTAGTCCAACCCCCTTCATCGTGATCTGCGTCTTCCGCCATTGGAGGTGAAACAATTTGATGGCTCAGATCCCACTGGCTAGGTCACTCAAATGGAACATTAATTCTCCCTGCATGGAATTACTAATGACTTGGAAAAACTTTGTTACAATGTCCTATATCTGGATCCTAAACGCTAGAAATGGTGTAGAAATCACACCAAGGGTATGTTGCTTGGACACAATTTATGGCTGAATTTTATGAGCACTTTAACACTGACACAGACTACCTGGATGGTTTGACCAAGTTGAAACAGTTTGGTATAGTGGAAGACTTTATAACTGCATTTGAGCAATTGGATTTCAGAATAGAGGGCATGTATGATGCCTTCTTCAGGGAATGCTTTATCAATGGCCTAAAGGATGCAATTGAGCCCAAGCCCTCATGGTTCGCCCCCAGACGTGGTTGGAAGCTACTCAATGTACCAAGAAATCACAATAGGTTGTCTTTTCCTAGAACTGACAACCTCTTTTCTTCCTCACCCTCAACCTACCAATCCTACCCCTCATGCTAATTCTCTCAATATCCAAAAATTAACTAGGGTAGAAATGGTTGAATGCCAAATCAAGGGCCTTTGCTATAATTTTGATAAAAAAATATTTTTTGGGGCACAAGTGTAAGGAACATAAGATTTTTATGACCATTTATGATGATTCCACTGACGAGGAGGTTGAAGTTTCCCCGGTGGAAGAACTACCCCCACCCGATGCTTCTTCTCCACCCTCTGATCCCCCAGAAGTTGAACTGTTGATTTCTTTGCATGCTCTCACTAGATTCTCTGCTCCCCAATCTCTCAAGCTCACTGGCTAGATTAAGCATAGGAAGGTCATCATCATTGTTGACAGTGGAAACACCCATAATTTTATTCATCGTTGCATTTCCCAGGAAATCAATTGTTATATCCATGCAGTCAATAATTTTCAAATCATGATTGCCAATGGAGGTTCCAGGAAATGTGGTGGGTTTTGTGAAAATGTGCATCTCCAAATTTCTCAGTACAACCTGAAATCTCATATGTTTGTTCTTGACATGGGAGGTTGTGACAATGTGCTCGGTGTAGAATGGATATGCACTCTCGACCCCATCCTCATGGATTTTAAGGAATTAACCATGAAATTAAAACAGGAGGGACAACGATATAAGTTTCAAGGCATCATAGTAGGCTCCCCTGATATCATCAGTTCCCATTGAATGGAAAATCTCCTCAAAAAAGGTCATTTGGGCATTATTTCCCAACTGCATTCTATTCAAGCAGTTGAGACACCCTCTGTGCATCGCAACCTCCAGTCTATCCTCTCCAAACACCAAGCTATTTTTTCCACTCCCCATGGCTTTCCCCCTTCCCATGGTGTTCATGATCATTCCATTCCTCTAGTCCTAGGCAGTATTCCTCCTGATGTTTTCTCTTATCACCATCCCTTTGCTCACAAGAATGAAATTGAGAAAATTGTTCAAGAATCGCTTGATGCATGTGGTATCTATCCTAGTTCTATCCCCTATTCATCTCTTGTGTTCTTGGTATTCAAGAGAGAAGGAACTTGGCACATGTATCCATACTTTCACACCCTCAACAAATTCACCATCAAAGATGAATTTCCCATTCCTGTCATTGATGATCTAATGGTTGAATTGAGCAGTGCTCACTACTTTAATAAACTTGATCTTCATTCTATCTACCATTAGATCCATATGAAAGAGGAAGACATTCCCAATACTGCATTTAGAACTCATGAGGGTCACTATAAGTTCTCTGCAATTCCCTTTGGCCTGTGTAATGCTCCCTCCACTTTCAAAAGTCTCATGAATCATGTTTTCCCTCATTTTCTCTGTCATTTTGTCTTAGTTTTCTTTGATGATATTCTCATCTATAGTAAAAATTGGACAACCTATCTCACCCATGTTGATCAAGTTCTCCATCTACTCTCTCAACACCAACTTTTCCTCAAACAATCTAAATGTTCCTGGAGTACTTGGGTCATATTTTTGGCAAGGATGGTGTATGGGTGGATCCTAAGAAAATTGAAGCTATGTAGGATTGGCCTTTCCCTAAAACTCTTAAGAGATTGCATGGTTTTTTTGGTTTAACGAGATATTATTACAAGTTTGTTCATAATTATGGCAAACTTTCCACACCTCTCACTGCTCTCCTTTAAAAGAATGCTTTCACTTGGAATCTAAAAACTGATCAATCCTTCCACACCTTGAAAGAGGCTCTGTGCAGGACTCATGTCCTAGCACTTTCCTACTTCAAAAATATTTTTTTCTTGGAATGTGATGCTTCAAAGAAAGGAATTGGGGTTGTCCTCATGCAAGATGGCATGCCTTTGGCCTTCACTAGAAAAAAACTTTTGGAGAGACATTTGGCCCAATCAATCTATGAAAAATAAATGTTTCCTATTATGTATGCCATGGATCTATGGAATCCTTATCTATTGAGGAAAAACTTCCAAATTAAAACTGATCATCAGAGACTCAAGTATTTTATGGAACAATGAATTTCATTCTCGGAGCAACAAAAGTGGGTGACCAAGCTATTTGGATATGAAACATGACGTCTGCACCTTTGTGGCTGAGTGATGTATGTCAAACAACAAGGGAGAAACATCCAAATCTCTAGGCACACTTCAACCGCTTCTGATTCCCCCTGTTATTTGGAGGGATATTTCTATGGATTTCATTGTTGGCTTACCTAAATCGGGAAATAAGTCAATAATCATGGTGGTAGTAGGTAGTCTTTCCAAATATGCTCGTCTTTTTGTTTTTCAACACCCATTCACCACATCCATAGTGGCTCAAATTTTCATGGATAATATCTTCAAACTTCATGGCATGCCTCATGTTGACGTTTAAAATCACAACGAGGAATTTCACCCACAAAGTATTGCTAAATCCATATTATTTAAACTATGCTAATAATATAATACTAGTAGGTGGGACCCCCTTCTAGACTGGAGGCTCGGAGATAGTCATATCACACATTTTTTGTTGATATTTTGATGTTGCTTATAGGGTCCTATATGGTTGAAAGTGCAGTCATGGTTTCAATTTGGATATAGTAACAAGTGGATGATGCATTTTATGGGATGTTCTTCTATTTAAAGCTTTATTTTTATGTTATTATTGGCATATATTTACAGTTTCTATGTTTAATCATGTCACCATGATTTATTACTTGGCTACACATACACGAGAAATATGTTAGTAATGACATAACCAAAAGAAAGAGAAGAAACTTATGGGAACAATCCTAAAAGAAAGGACCTATGTTTAAGCTATGTTAAAGGTTATGTGCAAATGGAAATATAAAACATGTTAGTGTTAGTCTTAACTATTATATGGTTGGTTAGTGGCTATGCGATTTTTCATTTGAGTTATTTTGGGGTGCATATGATATTGCAAGGCATATGGTATGGCATGGAAACTTGGCAAGGGTTAATGTGAATGCTTTGGGTGGCGCATTTGGCAAGGAATGTGGTCGCAGATTTCAATGGTTTAGAAATTGATTACATGGTTTAAATGATATGGTGAGTGTTGGTTGTCTTGTACTTCGAAATTGAATAGAAGAGGAGATGGAATCAACATATAGTAAATGCACATCACTCCATACTCCCCCCATTAGGTCGTCACCCTAGTATGGTTCTTGTTGCATTTTGAACCATTGGTGGTTAAGCTCCACAATTTTGGCTTGGGAAGAAAATGCTCGACCAACTCGCCCTTTTAAGCTCTTGGTTACAGGTATGGTTCTTTTTCACCCCATCCATGAATTACGCTCTTTGTATGAACAAACAATGGCTCAGTAATGCTTGGGTTTGTGTTTTCCTAAGAATTGCAACTGTGTAAATGCGTGGGATTTCTCTCTGGAATGACTGTGTAATTGTTCGATTTGCAAGTAAAAGAATTGGTTTTTGGTTGAGTTGTGCATTCATTGGTTGTTCTGTTGGTTAAAATCGTGATGGGTCTCTATGTATTTTTTAATGAATATGGGTATTATCGCTCTGTGTTTTAATGGTGGAGGGTTTCGCTTTGTGTATTCTTGTTGGTTTCTTCCTCACAATTATGAGGGTAACCATGTCCAGTCGTATTCAAACTACCATTTGGTTGTTGTGTATTTTTCCACAGTCATGGTTGTGGGCTTATTCACATGGTCTTGGCATAAAAGTATCTCAAAAGTCGGTCTTAGGGTGGCCATTATGTCAATATATATATGCTATATGGTTGTTGGGTGATACAAGTTATGCCTCAGGTTATGCATCCTCACTGACATTGTTATCAAATGATTTGTATATTAATAAATAGACATAGGTTATACCTCTATTTTTTATGGGTAATTGTCACTGTCCAATGGACATTCTCTTCTCCTCTACAAACGCAAAATGCACTAAGTGCATCAGTTTTCTACCCTACCCATCATTGTTTCCTGTGGTTAACTATTGTGCCATTGCCCAAACCGAGAGTTATAAGGAACCCTGTGGTTTTCTACTATGCTTGTATCGAAGGGTCTTTGCCTATGGTAAATATGTTTTTGAGGACCTCCAGTTCTTTGTGCTATTGATGACTGAACGCACTGTTGATTATGTCTTTGTATTTTTTGTGACAGAGCCTGATTTTGAAAATCCCCAACTGTTCTTACTCCTGTCAAGCATCTTTTCGGTTGTCAAAAATTGGTTGTCAAGTGGAGAGGTTATGGAATGTTTTGTCCAGTCCCTATCTCGTCTTCCTATGATGAAATTGGTTGAAAAGTTGGGATGGGGAATGAGTGTTTGCACCCAATTCGTCACTAGGTGAGCAAATTAAGAGTGCTTACATGCCCAGTTGGGCTCTGCTAGGCATGACAGCTGTGAAAGGAAAGGTTAGAAAAAGAAACTACAAAGTTAGAAACAAGAATTAAACAAAAACCAA
>SNQJ01S0003338.1:340366-361878 GCA_010110895.2 Picea sitchensis
TCTTCTCTTCTTTTTGTTTCTGTCATATTGTTGACAATCTTGCCAAAAGGGATGACCGTTTTTCAAAAGAAATTTTCTTCATCTTTTAATTCGGCTTGCAAAAGCTCGAGCAAGCTATGTGCCCTGGTTCCAAGGGAAGCGATGGTTTGTGATCTTTTCCAGGCATCGGTAACCAGTTCCATTCTTTTTGTGATATTGTTTTCCACATATCCTTTACAGGATGCGAGCAGGGTGGAGGGTGATTTTACATTGGCTATAGGGGTGCCAGGCATGGCTATTGCCAAAGGATCGACAAGCAATGGCATATGAAAGAAAGCGTCTTCCAATTCCTTGACTCGGTCCTTCAGTCTGGCATTGTGGGTCTCTATGTGTTCAATGGAGTCATGAAGCGCTTCTTCGGTCGCGGTGTGAAGTTGACAGATTTGGGACGGCCGCATGTTGGCAATGTCAACCTCTGAACAAGATTTGCCTTTGATATTTTGAACATTTTTTTTTCTGAAATATCAATTTTTTGTTTTGGCTATCAAAAACAATGCTCTGGAACATGAAGGATTCATCTTCGTCAAAATTTTGGGCAACGGATATGTCCATTAGATGGCTATGGTGGATGGCGTCCTTGGGCTAATCAAAGAAGGGGAACATGGCATCCAGATCAATGTCAATTTCCATGTTCTCCGTCTGAATTTCTAGGTCTTCTGCCTGGCCCACATTTTTTTTTCTCTTCTTCTCCACTGGAAGCCTGTGAGAACTATCAATTTTAGAGTGAGGAGGGTCGTTATCTCCTCCTTCGTTTGAAGAATTATGGGTTTCTTTGTTGCTGTGATGGGCCGTTCGAGCGATGCTCCGGGATGTCATACTTTTTTGAGTGGTATTTGTGGATTGAGCACTCTTGTCATTGGGGTCTTTCCCCTGTTGCGTGTACAATTTGGTGCAGCTTTGCACTATCTCTACGTCACTGGCATTAGAGGTAGGCCTGTGACTGTCTCTACTTTTGGGCAGGTGTTTATTTACAAAACAATCGTTGAGGCCAAGTGAATGTAAATGTTGTCTAAAAATATCATAGGGGTCGAATCCTTTTATGTGTTCAACATATCTGAGGTTGGAGATACTAAAATGTGCTACGAAAACGTTTTTCAACACGAACTCCCCTATTTTCCAAGGCATAGGAATGAATTGTTTTTTTTTCTTCCTTTGGAACAGATGGAACCAGTAACTGTATTGACGTGCTACTTCTGCAATAAAAATTATCTCTGTAATGTGACATGGAAGGAGAGCAGGTTGTTTCGTGGAGCCAAAAATTCTTATGACAGTGTAATTATCCAAATGTTGGACTGTTCCCTTTTTGTCCAAAAAATTAGTTGCCTGTTCAGATAAGCAGGGAGCATTTTCTCCTAACAAGAAAAGTTTGAAAACAGATAGGAAGCCATTAAAAACCTCATAAAAATAGTGGGAAGCCTTGTGCTTCCACAAGGCCTGGTACCAGAACGTTACTGGGTGGAAATCACAGTTGACATTCTTGGACAGAGATAGTTGCGGAAATCGACAGGAATGTGCTATTGCAAAAACTAAATAGGATGACATATAAAATTTCTTTCCCCTTTTGTAGCTTGACAATTGGGAAGAGATTTCATAAGAAATTATCCTTCCCCAATAAAAAATGGCTTGTTTGTTGACTGTGAAATACAAAATGTAAAGAGCCATGCGGGAAACAGTAGCTATGGATTCCTGTCCCGTTATTCTTGTAAACAACCAGGCAATTTTGCGAAAATGATTTTTAAATGAACTAACTTGCATGCTTGTAATATCTTCAGGAACTAGATCCGGGTTTTCCAAAAAAAGGGGCAAGAGGTCCAATCCGTTATTATGCTTTGCTAGGAACTGTTTGCAATCTCCTCCTTTGAACGTTAATGTTGGCTCAGGCAATTTCAGCATCTATCGGAAGAGCCGAGGTGACAAAGAAACATAAGAGCGGTCGTGCAGTGGAATAATTCTTTTCTCTGCAATAAATTTATTGGTGCACCAAGAGACCAAGCCCTTACAGTGAAAAACCTCAGGGACACATCCTACATGAGCAATCCCGGAGGTCCAAATTACTTGGTTCTCTGCGGCAGAGGTTGAGTAATAAGAAAATGCCTTGGACTAGTGGAAGTTCTGGTCGTGACGGCTGAAGATGTTCACTGTATCTCCATAGAATTGGTGTGGAACTAATGCCATAGGTTTATGAGAAGGTTGCTTTGCTGCAAATGATGGTTTAAATGAACAGTCACAATGAATAATGTAACTTTTTTCTAAATCTTGGTTAAATGCTTATGAATGGGAAAGCTCCTCGAGCCTTTCGCTGATTAATGACAATCAGTATCGGTGGTGCATGATGAACTGTTAGGAGTAAAGTTTATTTATTGCATATTTAAAAATGCGAAGGTGGAGGGTACGACGAAGAGAAATTAAGTAATGGAGGTTTCTTGAACATGCGAAGGCCACGCGATGTGAAAGGGATTTCATGATTTTGAAATGAACACTTGGAAGGGACAATATAATATCCTCGCAAATTTTGGTTTAATGTGCATGAATACGATATTTCCTTGGCCCTTTCGCCCATCAATGACAATATATACGGTTTCTGCACGATGGCCTGTTAGAATTAAATGCCAGTAATTCCATATTTAGAAACAAGATATGTCTATATATATATATAACTTTATATTTTCTTTTATTGTAGAGAAATGCGAAGGTGACAGAGATGGCGGAGAGCAAGGAAAGAATGGCAAGTTCTGAAAAGTGGTTGGATGTGATTCAAAAAAGCGTTACGAGGATAGTCAGGCAGAGATCATGAAGTGGGAGTTCAGCGACCAGTTTGTATATTTGCGGAACTTCGGAAAAATGGCTAAGTATGGAATAGGGAAATTGCTAATTTCATGCGTAGCAATAAGATCTTATATATAATTGCCAACTGCTAATTCCAAAAGGATGCCGCATAGGAAACAACGACTACGAAATGAATATTTCTTCAACCCGGCAAAGAGACAATTCCCTAAAGAAATTTGAACAAATGATGAAGTATGGAAAGAGGACAGATGGGCTTCAAAATGGGTTGACAATAGTTCAAGTAAATATGCGAGGAAGCGGTGGTAAATTGTATTTCTCGAAAGTTTTTAGTGCAAAAAATGTGCATCACGGAAAAGGGCATGATAGGTGGACCGTAATACGGAAAAGTGTAAAATTTCATGTTTCGGAATTTTTGAGTGCAAAATGTGTAAAATGGAAGAGATCATGAAAAGGGCATGATAGGTCGACCGTAATACAGAAAAGGGCATGATCTAAGAACGATTGCAAATTTGTATATCTATCAATTTGTATATATCAGAGCTACAAATGTTGTTTGGAGGTCCTAGACAAGTAGAGATGCAATGTTGATGCAACCAACGGGGTCCTTCTGTCAATTTCTATATGGAAGAACTCTGGGTGGCAGTTGTGGGACAGGGAACAATAGAGGCACAATTTAAAGAAAGGGGAAGCGAAGGTTGGAAATGCATGAATTGGGAAAATAGAAAGGCGGAAGACATTTTTTGTAAGTACGAATTAGTTTCAAAGAAGCCCCATTGTTGCAAAATCATGATCTACTAGTTATCAGGAAATGCATTGTTGAAGATTACATTTTATTGCAACGTGCGCATACAGTTATGTTCTTGATACATTATTCCATGACTGTAACATACCAATTGAAGTAGTGAACTTTGTTTTGTACTAATTAGCATTAAAACTTAATAATTGCATCTCTAGAAACAAGAAGAATGATTTTGTTGGAACATTTTACATTGGTATTAGTAAACAAAAGATTGAAGAAGTATGAGAGCACCGAAGTATGGCAATTAGAACATGCGTGAAACCCAGGAAAGTGGCAGAGATGAAGAGTCCAAGGCCAAAATTTCGTAATAGAAAATCCATTTAAAAAAACAAGAAAAGTATCGAGCAATGTACATCTATGCTTAGAAATTGGATCCAATTCTTCGGTTGAAAACATAGAACGTATCTGTGACAAACACAACCATGGGTTCCGCAGTATGCAAGATCCTTGGAGTTTTCTTCTCGATTAATCATCCTCTGCTGAAATTGATATTTTTCAGAAGCTTTGCCTGAGAAGAAGATGAAAATGGTTGCAGGGAAAGTGGAATAGCCCTTAGTTGAAACCGACTCTTCATAGTCGAAAAGAATTCAGTGGTACAGCTTGCACGTGCAATTACAGAGGCCCAAATTAGTCCATTCTGGGCAGAAGGAGATGACTAGTAGGAAAATGTGTTGCAGCAGCGAAAGTTTTGCACCTGACACCCGAAAATGTTAAACAAATTTTTTTTGGCTTGAAATATATCTCTGGAAGCATCAACATATTATTTCTTTACAGTCAAACTCTTCCACCCAGAACAGACTAATTTGGAACTCTGGAATTCCTACTTTGGCGGTGCAAAGTGGCTGTTGCGTTCATTGTCCATTTTTATTTTTTATTTTTTATTTTTTTAATCTGAAACTCCTTTTGGTGTTGTCATGACTGCGATCACTGAGCCAGGAAGGTCCGTTTGTTATGGTTCATTTCAATTTGTGCCTAGGAGTGGGAATATTTTCTGCATTGCCATCATCCATTGCCGTATCATCGTCCATTAGATCATCTTCTTCTGGCTTGGAATTCATGGCATAAAGTTCTACGATAGGCATGACTGAAAGTGGGCAGGTTCTCTGAGTAGCCAAGGTTGGCATCGAAGTTTTTGGCTTGAAATATATCTCTCGGTGTACTAAAGGACCATATTGTTTTTTCCTCGTGGCTAGAGAGAGATGATTAGTAATAATATGCCCTGGAATAGTGGAACCTGTGGCCATTATGCCCCAATGTGTTGATTGTGTGTGGAGAGAACTGCCGCCGGAAGTTATCAAGAATTTCTGTTTGTGAGAGACAATGTTTCAAATGAAAATCGGGGAGGGATAATATAAGCCTACGCAAACTCTGGTTTAATGCGTATAAATGGAATATCTCCTCGAGCCTTTCGTTGATCAATGACAATTTCCAGGGGTCGTGCGGAATGAGTTGTGACCATCACAGCTCACTAATTTCACAATTAGAAAAAAGTGTGAAGGTGGCAGTGATGGAGAAAAGACTAAGAATCAGAAATTTCTTAAAAGCACCAACTCGTCGGCGGACAAAAAAAAAAGATTGTGTCGCCTTTGAAATGAATACTTGGAAAGGATAACATGCTTGTGCGCAAATCTTAGTTTAATTCGTACTAATGACAAATATTCTTCAAAATTTCGGACATTAATGACAACTGTAACGGTTGTTGCAGGATGGCTACTAGCATTAAAGCTTAATTATTGCATATGGAAAGCAGTCAGGTGAATTACAAAAGAAAAACGTAAGAAGATATACCCAGGAGACGTGAAGGCTCGATGGTCCTCTGCCTGGCGGACGGGTTCTCGGCCTAGCGGGCTGAAAATTGAGCCTCTATTGTTCTGTGTCTTACAAATAGCACCTACACTTCCGCGAGATACAAAATGGTATGCAGAGTTGTGGGTTGGTTGATTCAACATTGCGGGTTGGTTGGTTAAACATGTACTTTTATAAAGTATGGACATCATATTGTATAGAACATATTCGAATCTTTGATTCCATACTTGGGCACTTTTTGTTTCGTGCGTTTGCCCCCTGGCGGGCTGAAAATTGAGTATCTATTGTTCCATGCCTTACAAATAGCACCCACAGTTTTGTGATATACAAATTGACAACGACAGTTGCAGAGATGAGTTTCTATATAAAGTATATACATGAGATTTTATACAACATATGCGGATCGCTTATTCCATACTTAGGCACTTTTTTGATCGCAGGTTCGCGGCCTGGCGGGTTGAAAAAATACTGAATATTGTTCCATGTCCTACAAATAGCACGTAGATTTTCGCGATATACAAATTGACAGCACGACCTATGTGTTGCTTGGCTGAACATTGCATTTGTACTGTTCTAGAACATATGCGGATTCTTCATTCCCTGTACTAAAAATAACAACCACATTTTCGCGATATACAAATTGACAGGAGGACCTACGGGTTGCTTGACTGGACATTGTATTCGTATTGTTATACAACATATGAGGATTCCTCATTCCATACTTGGGCACTTTTTGGATCGCGGGTTCATGGCTTGGCGGGCTGAAAATTAAGTATCTATTGTTCTGTGTCCTACAAATAGCACCTACACTTCCGCGATATACAAATTTACAAGCGGGCTTCTAGACATAGTCTCTATATAAAGTATGGAATGAGGAATCCGCATATGCACGAGGCACTTGGACATAGTCATAGCGCGAGGCACTTGGACGGTTCTGACAGCCTTAAATGTTTACCTACATGCCTCAGAGCCTTAAATGTTTACTTAACATGTATATCATGGAACATACTGGACATGAAAAATAAAAATAAATTTGAATAATTAATTGAATAAAATTTAACAAAACATTATCACATATTAATAATGAATACTATATTTAATATTAATATTACACGATAGATATCATAAATTTAATTTATAGTTTATGAATGGAAGTAAATGGGTGGGTTGCAAGTTGCAATACATGTGGTATCCATGCATAATTTAGTATTCCCGAATTAGTTTTATTTGAAATTTATCAAAAAGTATTAATGTCTGGTACATCAACAAAGGTTCACGGGTTCGCATTTTCCATTTTCCATTTTTCCATTGATATTCTATAAATTACTCAGTCTCATGTATATGACATAATTGTAGGGTGCAAAATGTATATCACGGAACATGCTGGACATGAAAAATGAAACATGTGAACCCGCAACTCCGTAATTGTTGGGTGAAAACTGTATATGGCGGAAGTGTTGGGTGCAAAAAGTATATCACGGAACAAGCTGGACATGAAAAATGAAAAATAAAAATAAATTTCACCTTTATTATCATAAACAAAATAAAAATTCCAAAATTCCAAATTTACATTTAAAAACATTAAAAATAATATTGAATAAAATTTAAATAATTGTTTATACTTGTTGGGTGCAAAATGTATATTGTGGAGGTGTTGGGTGCAAAAAGTATATTACGGAACAAGCTAGACATGAAAAATGAAAATTTAAAATAAATTTCACCTTTATTATCATAAACAAAATCAAAATTCCAAATTTACATTTAAAAATGTATAAGTATATGACGGAATTGTTGGGTGCAAAATGTATATGACGGAAGTGTTGGGTGCAAAATGTGTATCACGAAACATGTTGGACATGAAAAATGAAACATGTGAACCCGCGACTCCGCCAACCCGCAACTCCGTAATTGTTGGGTGCAAAATGTATATGGAGGAACTATTGGGTGCAAAAAGTATATCACGAAACAAGCTGGACATGAAAAATGAAAAATGAAAATAAATTTCACCTTTATTATCATAAACAAAATCAAAATTCCAAAATTCCAAATTTATGTTTAAAAGGTACAAGTATATAACGGAATTGTTGGGTGCAAAATGTATATGATGGATTATCATAAACAAAATCAAAATTCCAAAATTCCAAATTTACATTTAAAAACGTTGAAAATAATATTGAATAAAATTTAAATAATTGTTTATACTTGTTGGGTGCAGTTTTGGATCCTGGATTCGCGGCCTGGCAGGCTGAAAATAAAGTCTCTATTGTTCTGTCTCCTACAAATAGCACCCAGATTTCTGCGATATACAAACTGACAGTGGGAGTTGTAGAGATGAGTCTCTATATAAAGTATCGACATGAGATTTTATAGAGCATGTGTGGATCCGTGTTTCCATATTTATGCAGTTTTTTGATCGCGGGTTTGCAGTATGGCGGGTCGAAAAAAGAGTCTCTATTGTTCCCTGTCCTACAAATAGCACTGAGATTTCCACGACATACAAATTGACAGGAGTCATGACGGGCTGCTTGGATGAACATTGCATTTGTTTTGTTCTAGAACATATGTGCATCCCTCATTCCATACTTGGGTACTTTTTTGGATTGCGGGTTCACGGGTGGGCGGGCTGAAAATTAAGTATCTACTGTTTTGTATCTTACAAATAGCACCCAGACTTCTGTGATATATAAATTGACACGCAGACCTGTGGACATAATCTGTATATAAAATATGGAATGAGATTTTACACAGCATATGCAGATCACTAATTGCATATTTGGGCCTCTATTGTGGCGCTCTATACAAATACATTGTTCTACAACATATGCGGACCTACAGGTTGCTTGGCTGAACTTTGCATTTGTATTGTTATAGAACATATGCAGAGTCCTCATTCCATACTTGGGAACTTTTTGGATTGCAGGTTGGCAGCCTGGCAGGCTGAAAATTAAGTATCTATTGTTCTGTGTTCTACAAATAGCACCTAGACTTCCGGGATATACAAATTTACAGGCCAGCTTGTGGACATAGCCTCTATAAAGTATTGAATGAGATTTTATACAACATATGAGGATTCCTGATTCCATACTTGGGCAATTTTTGGATCGTGGGTTCGCGGCCTGGCCGACTGAAAATAGTGTCTATTGTTCTGTCTCCTACAAATAGCACCCAGATTTCCAAGACATACAAATTGACACGAGGAGCCGTGGGCTACTTGGATGAACAGTGCATTTGTATTGTTCTAGAACATATGTTGATCCCTCATTCCATAAATGGGCATTTTTTGGATTGTGGGTTTGCGGCCAAGCGCGCTGAAAATTAAGTATGTGGAACCCTCATTGCATACTCACAAGTGGACTCAGGTTGCTTCGTTGAACATTGGAGTTTTATTGCCCCGTATCGATTTTGTATCAATTTCATAATTATCAATTTTTTTCTATCGGGGGCTCTGGGGTTGGCGGGTTGGAAATTGGGCCTCTATTGTTCCCCGCTGTACAAACACATTGTTCTAGAACATATGCGAATCCCTCATTCCATACATGAGCACTTTTTGGATCGCGGATTCGTGACCTGGTGGGCTTAAAATTAAGTATATATTGTTCTGTGTTCTACAG
Source organism: Picea sitchensis (assembly GCA_010110895.2). NCBI lineage: Eukaryota > Viridiplantae > Streptophyta > Pinopsida > Pinales > Pinaceae > Picea > Picea sitchensis. The sequence goes on from SNQJ01S0003338.1 coordinate 349,409, forward strand.
ATAGCATCTTCACTTCCGCGATATACAAATTGACAAGCGGACTTGTGGACATAGTCTCTAAATTAACTATGGAATGAGATTTTATACAACATATGCGGATTCCTCATTCCATACTTGGGCAGTTTTTGGATCGCAGGTTGGCGGCCTGGCAGGTTGAAAATAGAGTCTCTATTGTTCCCTCCGCTACAAATAGCATCCATACTTCCGCCATATACAAATTGACAAGAGGAATCGGGTTGGTTCACTGAACATTGCACTTTTATTGTCTCGTAACAATTCCATATGTATTTCATATTTAACGATTTTTTTTTATCGGGGGCTGTGGGGCTGGCGGGCTGAAAAATGGGCCTCTTTTGTTCGGGCTTGCGGGCTGAAAATTGGGACTTCATGGACTTGAGATCTGGTGCATTAAATCATTAAAGGATGTTAAATTTGTTATTCTTAAAAGAATCAAGGAAATAATTTTTTATTTTTTTTAAATTCTATAACCGCAAGTATAATAAGGACCAATTTGAATTTGAAGGGCCTGTTGTTCATATGATAGCACAATTGAATTACGCACACTAAATATTCATTGATTTCAAATTATTCCAGGATATTAGTCTGACTAACTTCATCGAATAAGAAAAAATACGAAAACAATGGCCAATTTGTATGTTAAGAGCCTCTTGTTTGTATGTGAGGACAGTCGCAGTTCGGACACTATATATTCATTGATTTCAAATTATTTCAGAACAATACTTTGACCAAGTTCATCGATCAAGGAAATCTTCTAAAGCAAGTGAGAGTATAGTTGTGTTACAGTGCCATAGAAATTACCAGGCGGATCTGCATCCCAGCTGGCTAAAAAAAAGCAATTATACTGTTTTTTATCCTCCAAAGAACAACTGGAGTTCTAGGGTATACAAATTGATAGACAAAGCAGATAACCAAGAACCAACCATACTTTAAAAAGTCCACAAGAAAGTTTCCAAAAGTTCCATAGAACAGAACCCATCGACCTTTGCACCAAACAATTTGATACACAAAGAAAAGACATCGCCGCATTTGTTTTCTGTTGAAATGAACTTTCATCTAGATGTTGAACAAATATTACAGAGAGACATGAGGTATTTTCATTTCCTCTCAAAGTTTCATCTAATTTTTTTTTCCCCTTTTCAGTCGATATGCAAAATTGCATTGTCCTCATTTAAGGTGAATTTTCTTTGTATCTGAAGCTTCCACAGCATGTAGACATTGCTTGCCTTTTTCTGTAGATATGTTTCATATGACAACTCTGCCAACTCAGGAAGCACATTTTGTAACAGCGGCTGCCTGATCATACAGTGCACGGTTGTGTTGACCATGGTTCGAATAACACCACTGAGGCAATGCCCATAAATATATGGACATTTTTCACCGCATCGCAGACAATCAATTGTATCATCAGTTATCAAAGTGGAGGCAAAGGCAGCGGAATGGAATTTTGAACAAACAGGCTCAAAGGGGGTCGATTACACATTGGTTGCAACTAAAAAACCTTCAACCTGGGAATGCGAGCAAAGGAATTAATACATTGAACAATATAATACACAACTACATCCCACCCTCCCCTTTAAAGCAAAACAAAATATTTAATAGTTGTAGAAATTTGTTGAAGGCTATTCTATAAGAAAAGCGAGGATGATTTTGTAAATGTATACGCACAACAATTGTAGAGCTAGATAGCTTCTCCAGATCCTTTACTGTATCTTCTTGCAACTCTGTTACAAATGTTGACTGGGTTGTCCGAAAGATCGTTTCTCTAGCATCCTTCTTTTTTGTTATATTTTTTAACAACATAAGTGGAATCTTCCCTCTATGCAATTGTTGTTCCATTGACAAAAACAAATATGAATACGTATTGAACAATTGTAGCCGCAACATGGAACAGTGCAATTTTTGTGTAACTTATTCAACATACATGCAGAAGTGAAATTAAACACCAAAAATGAATATGAAAAGAGGTACCATTGCCTTCTCGTTGTCTGACTCTCCATCCTTTATATGGAGAATGTGTTGTGACCCAAATTTCCTGGCCAGTGTGACAACAGCCCCAATTGTTTCCATTGGGTAAATATCAGTGCTCTGTGCAAGTTGCCTAATAGTCGAGTATGGGAGGAAGCGGTATTCTAAATAAATAGCAACAATTTTTTCCACAATGCATGTTTCGTTGACCGAAATAATTCAATCGCAATCACCACGGTCATATACTATTTTCAACAATATATTAAAATTTGTAATGGATATCCCATTACGCGGCAATATCTTTTCTGCATGTTTTTGAACAAGTTGAGAAGGAACAGTTAGTGTGACTGTCATCATGGCATCCTTGTCTGTCATATCGGCATGCATAATGGGTCTACTTTTGTTTTCCTTGTCCAAGTAGGTGGTATAGACAACCGTTATGTCCCCGATGAACACCTGTCTAGTTTGGCGGCTGTTCAAGGCCTCTATTGATAGTACTTTGGATGTCATAAATCTAGACCTGAAGACATTTTTCGAATAGGAAAACTAAAGTGAATCATAGTGTGCTACAAGTACACGCATACTTTTGATGAATTATGGAGCCAGAGTTTCACAACGACACCTCTTAGTATGCGGAACATGCAACAGGTTCGGTGTCTCGCTCGCACTTGTTGATACTTCTTGCGAGCTGCAAACCATGTACTGCAGATGGCATCAACATATTAGCGATGCCATAGTTGAATATATAGCTTGGTGTTTGCACCCAATTCGTCACTAGGTGAGCAAATTAAGAGTGCTTACATGCCCAGTTGGGCTCTGCTAGGCATGACAGCTGTGAAAGGAAAGGTTAGAAAAAGAAACTACAAAGTTAGAAACAAGAATTAAACAAAAACCAAATGAAACTATGAGCATATAAAGAAATAAAAAAACAAATGTAAATGGACCAATATCACCAATGTATAAGCTGATCTTATTGATGAAATCCAAAGACACACAATGGAGAAAGAGGACTTGGGTCCCTTCCCTCTCCAATGGAAAGCTCTTGAGGCCCTCAACTGATTGCTCTCCTTACAATGAAAGATGAAGAATGTGGGTGAAAGAACTCCAAGCTTGTCCACTCTAATGAGAGGTGGAAAGCCTATGAAATGGTGTTGATTATGTCTATTGCCAAAGAATGAGTCTCTAGCAATCTCAACAGCATAACAATACAAAGAATTCCTTGAGAAAATGGTGGTCATCCATGNGACTTGGGTCCCTTCCCTCTCCAATGGAAGGCTCTTGAGGCCCTCAACTGATTGCTCTCCTTACAATGAAAGATGAAGAATGTGGGTGAAAGAGCTCCAAGCTTGTCCACTCTAATGAGAGGTGGAAAGCCTATGAAATGGTGCTGATTATGTCTATTGCCAAAGAATGAGTCTCTAGCAATCTCAACAGCATAACAATACAAAGAATTCCTTGAGAAAATGGTGGTCATCCATGGCTTTTTATAGCCAAGCATTGGGTTATTATGCAACCTCTTTTGAATGTGAAAAGGGGCTCTTTAGGGAAAAATTAGGTCTTTGACCAGCCCACCATGAGGATTGAGCTCGGATTTGGTGTCAAATCGACTTGGGAGCCGATCCATTAGTGGTTGGGAGGCCGACCAATTTCAATAAATGCGTCGTTTAGCAGGCGCGCGGGTTTTTCACCCCACAGCCGCGCCTTGTGCACATATGTGCGCTTTGCACTTTTCTGTTATGCGCGTGCGCGCGCGTGGCCAGATGATGTAAAGCGCCTTTCAATTTTTTGGGTCATTTGTATAGTTTTTTGACCTTTTTGCAATGCTGAGGAATTAATCTTGTGCCATGAATGAATTTTTCTGTTTTGATAATGCGGAGTTCTTGTCGCCCTGTGCGGACGAAATTTCAGTGATAACACTTGGGAAATTTGTCTAGTAAACATAGTAAGAGCACAGTGCATGCATCTTTACCTTTTGCCTTGTCGGTCCGCCGATGTCTGGGATGGCTGACTGCTCATGGCCATCTCACTAGTCCAACTTTTTCTGATGCAAGCATTTGCAGATGGACATCAGGACTAAGAAAATATATGCATTCTATATTATATGCCCGCACCCAGTTTGTATATTTAATTTGCTGACACACTTGGTATACCTTTTAGAAGATTGTACGATAGAACCCTCTGCTGCTACACAAAAGAATTCATCTCCTTGTCAAAGAAACCTGTTTTTTCCAAGGTAGCAACGCGGAAGATGCAATCGACAGGAAGGCAAGTTAGTTTGAAAACAGACATGTAAAACAAAAAAGAAACATGTCTATTTACCCGCCAAAGAGTCCTTCGTCCTATCCAGCCATTCTGTTTGTTTAAATGCAGCAATGCAGCGCAAACAAAACAGACATGCACTAGCTTAGTATGCAGGAATAAACGTATGCAACCAAGAAAACTTACCATGTAGGAAGGCATGCAACTAGCTTAACACATATCCAGACCATAAATGAAATACAAAATAGCGCAATTTGAAACAACAATACGAGCATGCACCTTTATATATCCTCTTCAACTGATGCAGTCGAGACTCTCTCCTTTTCTCCAGCTATTATGTTTGTTTCAATTTGGGAACCCACAAAATTTAATGAACATCAATGGAAGTTGGTATTCAGCGGAGAACAAGCAATATGTACATAGAGAAAAACTGACTCAATGAACAGTCTACAAAGGCAAAAACATGAACCTTTGCGCTTCTCTATCCATGGCTGTAAATGTGTACAATTTTTTTCCCTGGCCAAAATATATTACAAGGCACAAAATATCACGCAACTGCATGGCAGCAGCTAAACAATTTCTATTTTTCCCAGGGAATTTATCCACATATGCCCTCTAGCCATGTTATTTATCCTCTACACAGACTGTTGTGCACATGATACAAGTTCTCAGTTTTTCGTGTCTAATTACCCACACATGCTTCCAGACATGGAAATATAATCTTGCAGAATCTTTGTTGCACATATCATATGTCAAGAACAACACAAATTGCATTATGTGCACACCAGTCTATGTAGAGGAGAAAGGACATGTCATGTCATATCCACACATCTGACCATACATGGTTTATAAATGTACCCTGCATACATATGCTTTATTCCAACAAGAAAACAACGGGTATTGTAACTTCACATGTAATCCTTGAACAATTTTTCATGCAACTATTTTCTTTCATGGCAGGACTGCAACACCAGGAAAATCTCACAAAATAACAGATCTCGACTCTGGAAGACATGGAAAATAAAACAACTGCATATCCACTAGTGGGTGCAGGGGATGAACACCATAAAGCACCCCAAACAAAACAATAAAAATCCAAAAAAAAAAGGCTCCAACCACCACCACTGCACCCCAACCCTGCAAGGCCGAATCAAAGAAAAGAAACCAGCATGGACCAAATGAGAGAGAAAGCAAGAAGAAGTCGAACTACACCCCCAGCGCCCCAAAGCGCAAACCCCAGCCAAACAAATAGAACCAACAACCCGGGAACCAACGAACCAACAAGAACCACCGAGCCAGTGAACAACATATGTATCTCCAACGATTACGAAACTGCAACCCAAACAGAAAAGGAACCGGAAACACACAAGGAACATGCGACTACAAATAAGCAAACATTCTTACTTGCAAACTGCAAACTAAACAACAAACAAGGAATACAAAATGAAACCACGACATCCAAACTTACTCTGAAGCGATGAAATGAAGAATCATAGCTCGAATCACCAGCAAAACAAAAACAAGCAGCAACCGAGAAACCAACAAAGAAGAACCACTCACCGAACCAGTAAACAATGTATGTAGCCTCAACGATTATGAGGATGAAGCATACATTGGCAGCAACCGGCAAACCAGCGAAGAAGAAGCAGTCACTGAACCAATAAACAATGTATGTAGCTTCAATGGTAGAACAAGGACGAAACATACAATGGCTATTGAACTGGTGGTAGACAATCAAGTGAAAATTCACTGTAACTGTATAGAAAATGTCAAGGAAAAATGTACTTTGAGAACCGTATTTACATAAACATTTAAGACTCTCAGGCTGTCTAAGCACCTCGCGAAATGCAAACATTTAAGCTATCAGGGGTGTTGTAGAACGTCGCGTCATGTGAACATTTACGCACTCAGTCTTATTGACACATCTCGGAATAAGTGTCAATACATTTCAATAAATATACATCCGCCAAAGAGGCTATAAACTTTGAAATTCTCAATCACTACAAAGCTTGGATATCAAAACTTTTCAATATGCTTATTACATATCAAAACTTGCGGATATATTCGAGTAGCAGAAAATGCTAATACAAACATTCGAACCAATGCTAGCATTAATCAACCTTGAAGCAAGATACATGAAAAATATATGATTAAAACATACTGACTACGAGAAAAACTTTGGATATGTTGCCATATACTACATTGGGAATAGCGAAGCTGACAATAAGACCTCAAATATCTTATCCAATCAGATCAATACATATATGTTACTTTTTATTATATACAAATATATGCTTTTATTTCCATAGCTCCAACAATAGGTATTGTGAAAATATTTCAGGTCAAAGGACAAAGTAATATGCAGTTAATGATTTATTGATTGCTATAGTCCCTCTACGCCTACGACAGGGACTAATAATATGCCATCATATTTCCATTTTTTTAAAAACATATATACAACACTTATAACAAATAGTAATAATATATGTTAACAAAATAAACATATTTTTATATTTAAGAAAAAAAGATATTTAATAAGTATAATAATATAAAAATTATAGTATAAATAAATAAAAAGAGAGAGAAATATCACATAAATAAAAACGTATTATAGGATATTTATATAAAAATATTGTTGTGTGTGTTAGAGTTAACACTTAATTTAATAAATTGTGGTTTTCTAATTGTACGTGAGTTGGTTCTAGGAAGTATTTGTAACACACACAACCTCCTAACCCTCTCTTAGGTTAGTGGGATGTTCAAATTTATTTTTTTCTCTCTCTATTGTGATCTTATCTATATCTAGGGCCCATAGATGGATTATGCTCGTCAAGCTCTCTCTAATAATAGTAACCACACTCGATTCTGATCTCTGAATCTAAAATTACATCCTCTTGAAGTTTTTAGGCCCTCATTGTCAAAACCTCCTTACTGCCACGTGGCATCTTCGTGGCTTCGCACCACTAATGCCATCCGATGTTGTGCTATCATGGCACCTATGTGACACATGTCTCCTAATTCACCACTCAATGATTTTGAATTCATGAAACCTCTCTTCATTGTCGCTGAGGTCTATCTCCCACAAGATATCACTCACCCCAACCACTATGCTCCGATGACAATCACTCTAGCATGATTAACTCCCAGAGCTGACAGCTCTCAGGTTTTGACAATCATCGGCTCAGATTACGTTAGCGCCCCGAACTGGCATGATCATTAAAGTCCACCTTGCCAATTCTTTTCTTTGGTGAACCTGTGAGTCCTACGACGAATCCATGGCTAAGATCTCATCTCACCCGCCTACCGATCTACGACTGTTGTTCGGCCTTAATATCTCATCGTCGTCAACACATACTCCTATCCTCACTTCTGGACCCATGCTCGGCATCCTCCGACTAATGGTTGGGATCTCGCCACATCCTGATCTAGTTTTTTAGGTTGCTGTCAAAGTCATAAGGGCTTCCATCCCCCTTCAGGACCACTCATGTCCATCAACCATTCCATTGGTGACAACTGTCACCCCCAGGGGCATGATGGCTGCCAAGCTGGCATGCCACATCGACATTGATGTCATCATCCCATTTTTCCACTTAAAAGGAACTTGTGGCAATCTACGATAAAGATCAACTCTCACCTATACGTCGATCAACTACTATCGTTTATTTTCATGACCTTCATTGTTGTCGTTGCTCTTTGGAACCATCATACAACTTCACCGACCTCCTATACTCTGATGATGATGTAACTAGTACCAATAGTCTAGATCCTACCGATGTCACTCCCGATAGATCAATGGTCCTCATCCCATCTCAATTTCTTCATCATCATCGGACCTAGACCGTTAGATATGAACGAGGCTAGATATTAGTCATTTTTCGGAGAAAGGAGACGTCGTTGATAACGAGGGAGTTCTAGGGTTAACAATAGTCATTGATACAATGAGTGCAAGATCTCAATCATTCCTTGTAGGAGGGTTGTCGGAGTGTTGGAGAGTGGAGAGAGATGGAGTTTTGACAATGAAGAGGACACACGTCAACACTTAATGGGATAATCCATGGTGCCTGGTGATGACATGTATGGCCATGTTAGTCCACATGACAAGTTGAGGATGGGTAATAGTTAGTATCTATTTCAGGATGACAAGTATCATGCCATGTGGCATGTCATGGGAGGGGCCAAGTGTACAAGGTACCAACGTCGATGCCACATGTTGTTAGTGTCAGCTGGGAAAGTGGAAAGGAGTTAACCGGTAGGTGGCTTTGCAGCAATGATAAGATCAAGGTCGTTGATCTCAAACTCTCGAGATTCATTGGATCAATAGGGAGGCGTCATCATTAGAGAATAGGGGTAAAGCGCTTGAGATCCAGGCGCGATGAAGCCCCAACAATGAAAAGGTATAGGGATGCATCATCGACAACAGGGAAGGCCAAATGGGAAGTGCATCATAGGGAAATCTGACGAGGAGGAGGAAGGTGGTGGGTACCACATGAGTGACATTAGCTCCCTGTTGGATTGTAGAAGAGAGAGGGATCCACATGGATGGCATGTGGGTGTGAGGTGGACAAGGTGATTTTAATCCTAAGAGGCTTTGGGAGACAATAAATTTTGATCCGGGACTCAGATTTAAGTATGGTTATAGTCATTGGAAAGCTCTCGACGGGAAGAATCCAACTATAAGATTTGGTTAGAGAAAATAATAGAGGAGAAGAGGAGAAAACCAAATAGGCCTTGGGCCTAGATTTCAAGAGAGAGGGAAGGCCAAGAGAATAACTTGACATAGATCGATCCAAAGAGGCTCAGGAACGAGTTTATAGTGAAGGTGGATCTAGCAACCTCAGGGGCTTTGAACATCAGGGAAGAAGTAATCCAATGAAATTAGGCTTCTCAATAAGGATAATCCATGGAAAGAATCAAGGTCAAGGATGTGGACAAGGATTAAAATATTTTCCCCATAGGCTTCTCAAGGATGGAGAGGTCATGCGAACAAAGTGTCCATGTAAAATTGTTCCTGCAAAACAAAAAAATGAGATCATCCATGTAATCAAAAGAAGACTATCCAATACAATAAACAATATATTCCCTACCTTTAAATCAAATTATAAAATAGTGTTAGGTTTATTCAACAATGACGTGGTGACTGTAGATGAGCGTCCTAGGACTATATATGCTAATTCAAAATAGAAGAGTAGGATCCCTATGCGAGAGCATAAGTATGAAGTCATGAAACATAACATGTTAGTAACATGCTGCAGAATTTGAATTAACCAATCAACAAATAATAACCCACAACCTCATCCAAGACATGGAATGGAACATCAGACCTTGCAACCACATAGAATCATCAAACATTTTAGAATCAGGGAATATTCTAAAAACAAATTTCAATGAAACATCATAGGTCAGTAAGCATCATGAAGACATTTGAAATCATCAGATTGAAAGGAATAATCAGAACCCATAAAAAAACAATCATCCAACAAGATAAAACACCCAAAAAGGAATGTTTCCTGTGTCCATTTCCTTTGATCCCTACAAGCCAAGGTTAGTCCATTTATCTCATACTCATCACTAGTGTGTTCTCTTAGCCTTGTCACTAGTCTGCATAACTAATTTAGTAAATTTATCTTAGACTTGTCACTAGTATGCATGATTACAACAAGGACAACAACAACAAGAATAAGTCAAGTTTACAATCCAACATTCTTAAAAAATTTCTCATTTTGGGATATATATATATATATATATATATATTCATATTTACTTGTTTTGTGATATATATTTTCAATAAATTTCTTGACTGTGCAAAAGCAATTACAGGGTGCTTACCTCGTTTTTCTTTCTTGAAGACTTGTAGGCATGTCATGATGTGGAAATGGATCTTCATGGTTGTCTGGCTCGATTGACTGTTCCCTCTATTTTTTTGCATGAACGTTGTCGCATGACCGTCCAATAGAGGAATTACTTGTTTTCATTATGTCCCACAATATTGGGTGTTTCAAACTAGGCTTTTAGTTTCCAGATGAAGAATCAACGAGCGGTTTCGAAACTCTGGAGATTGCATGTTTGGTCGAGGGAGATGCATCCCCACTCAAATACACATAGGACCTTACCTGAATATTTAGAGGCCAACCCAACCAACTGGAAACCCACTATCTCAATACACCAATGAAGTCAAAGAATATACCATTAGGGGGGAAGTGAGAAGGACAGACACATTTGTGCAAAACACAAGAGGTAGCAACACACACAGTGGAATTCTTGGGTAAATAAGGACTAAGTAAATGCTTTAATGTCTCTTCAACCATAAGTTGTTCTGATAAGACAGAGTCAAAGGTATGAAGTGAAGTGCCTGCAACTGACTAAATTGCCTTCAAGTGAGGTCCCCTTGGTAGCAATCGAGAAGCAATCTCATTCATTTGGGGAATAAGATATAATGGGAATGTTGTTGAGTTATGCCAGGATGGTTGAGTTAGGGTACATATCCATCCATAACATAGGACAGAGGAGAAATTTTGTGTGTGGAAGTATTCAATTTGACATATCATATGCCACTACACCTGTTTTTAGGAGTGACTGGCAATAATAAGAAGAAGAATGTCATCTCAGCATGGGCCCTATGCCTAGGTGGGTGGTTCCTATGGGCATTCTATTGTGCCTGCATACTCGTTTGGCTCTAATAAATGAAATCTAGTAGAGGTAATTATATATCTCTCTAAGAGGCGTGGGCTCCTCCCAAGCACCCATTCTCCACAAAAGTATGGGTCATTTCCAAGAGATAAACAATCAGTTGGTGTTGCATATTGAATTCCTTCTTCTCCACCTTGTTCTTTTTTCTTCAAGTCCCTCGGTAACCTTGGTATCAATAGAAAATGTTAGTAATTTGTAATTTCATAGAAACTCTATGAAATACAACCGCTTATGGTGATTCCTCTGACTATGTTTCTCCCACGTATGTCATTGTCTCTACCACCACCTATATCTTTGTTGTAACATGGGTCATTCTCATATTTGACTATTCCATTCACAAGTAGAAAGGAAAGGTCATCTCTCCGACCTTATCACCTCAGTTCCCACAAGTAGATTTGAGAGCTGGGAAATTGCGTCCTTCCAAGGATTTGTCATGGAATTATTGACCTTCTTCTTTAGGTAGGTACAAAAGGGAATATTTCCTTTGATTTCAATCTCTGGGAGACCAAGTTCAATATCTGTAGGCTAAGCTAAACGAAAGTTCGTCCCCTTCATTTGTTTTTTTTTGTGTTGCTTGTACTCCAATTCGAACACTGGACCTAGGAGGGCATGTCCTAGAGTGTGTGGTAACCCTAACACATGCTAACAAGTAGATGATAGAATAAATATGGACAACATGTCGTCCAAATGAATGCACAATATACTAGGAACATGGACAATCATCAAAATGTACTATAAACAACCACGTTGCAAAATTACATGCTTGGACAATTTTAGTAAGTACATATAGTGAATTAGTTAATTAATTTATTGAATTAATCTTGCTTTTGGTCTTATAGTGGGTGATCATTTGTTATGTAGATTGAAATATGGAATACTTCTTATTATAGTGGGCTATCGTTTTTTTATGTAGATTGAAATCTGTTTGTCTAAAAAACTACGATGGACCTTCGTATTGTTTTATTGCACATTATTTATCTGTATGTATATATGCAACTAAGTTTTACTTGAGTTTGAGTTTTAAGTTGGGTTGTGATGAGTTAGTTTATTGGTTGAAATAATGATTATTTTTTTGTCTTGAGCATGATTGAATTAATGATTAGTTTTGTATTTTGATGTTGCAGTTTTGCATGGATGAATGGATTCTCTTATCTTCCCAACCTTTCTGAGCAACATCTTCTTCCTCCCCCTTCCTTTTTCTCCTAAATCTCTTTAATGGTTTGAATAAGGTTTTCTTCATTAGTATGTTTCGTTACCACATCAATTTAAAATATTTTCTATTAACAATGATTTTAGCCTAGTTACAACTATCACATCGATTTAAAATATGTTCAATTCACAATGATTTGTTGATTAAGGTTGGTTGTCATTGATGTCAACCCTTGAAGAAAGATGCATAGCACAAAGGTTTGGGTAATGGACCCAATAGTGTTTGATGTAAATATGACTCATTATTTTTTTGTCATGGTTGATAAGAAGTAAATATGGATGAACTCCAAAGTGGTCTCCTTATGGTGAAAGCCCTCACGGGAAGACGC
>SNQJ01S0003338.1:383032-417262 GCA_010110895.2 Picea sitchensis
CCATTGGCATCAATGACAACATGATCCAACACTCTTTGGGATACACAACTAATTTCCTTTGAACAACAGTCCATCTCGAATCAAGTATTTGGCTTCTATCTCTCAGAACAATATTCTCACATGCTTCATAAGCGTCCTTGAAATCTGAATCATCTCTATACATTTCCTTAAGGCTATCAAAACCTAAGGTCTTCACTCGAAACTCCTGCAAAATCAAACATTTCCTGCTCAACGCGTCATGAACTTTGTTAGCATTTCCATAAATGTGCTTTATAACAAAAGTAAAGTTCTGCATAAATTCAACCCATTTTGCATGTTCCTGGTTCAATTTCTCATGTCTGGTTATAAATTGTAAAGCATGATTGTCGCTATACAAAACAAACTCTTTTGGAACCAGGTAATGCCTCCATTTCTTCAACACTTGTATGAATGCATAAAACTCTTTATCATACTTGGAATAATTCATTTTGGTCTCGTTCAACTTCTCACTAAAGTATGCAATTGGTCTATTGTCTTGACTTAAGACTTCTCCAATCGCAAATCCGCTTGCATCACATCTCACTTGAAATATTTTACTAAAATCTAGCAAAACTAGAATTGGATGTTCAATTATCTTCTCTTTCAACAACTTGAAACTTGTCTCTGCTTCCTCTGTCCAATGAAAAGATTTATGTCTTTTCTTGACTGTGTCCATCATTTGTGTAGAAATTCCACTAAAATTTCTTATGAACTTCCTATAAAAAAGTGGCTAGTCCATGGAAGCTTCTGACTTCAAATATATTCCTTGGCAATGGCCATTCTTTGATCACTTTTACCTTCTCATGATCCATATTCAATTCATTCGAAGAGATCAAAAAACCCAAATAAATGAGTTATGTCTTCATGAAAGATGACTTCTTCAAATTTTTCAACAACTTATCTTGCTGCAACCTCCTCGTCACTAGAGTTAAATGTCTCAAATGTTCTTCCTCAGTCTTACTGAAGATCCGTATATCATCAATATACACAATTACAAACTTCCCAATGAAATCTTTCAAGACTTCGTTCATCAATATCATAAAAGTACTTGGCGCATTCATCAAGCCAAATGGCATGACAAGCCATTCATACAACCCCTCATTTGTCTTGAATGTTGTATTCCATTCATCATCTTCTCTCATCTGAATCTGGTGATATCCGCTTTTCAAATCAATTTTTGAAAAAAACTTTGCCCCACTCAAGCAATCCATCAAGTCATCCATCCTAGGTAAAGAAAATCTATACCTGATGGTGATTTTGTTTATAGCCCTCAAGTCTGTACACATCCTCCATCCACCATCCTTATTTGGACTTAACATTGTTGGCACAACGCATGGACTAAATATTTCTCTAATCAACCCTTTGTCCATCAAATCCTGGACTTGCTTCTTAACTTTTTCATTCCCCTGAGGTGTCAGTTTGTACTGTTGCTTTGTTTGGTAAACTCACTCCTGGTATAAGGTCAATATGATGGCTTATGCTTTTGATGGATGACAATGAACAAGGTAAATTGTCCACCACTATATCAGCGAAATTCTCCACCAGTTCCTGAATTTCCTCAGGTAGATCATCTATTAAGGTATTGGTCAAGATGACTCTAGGTTTTCTAACCACAACAAACTGCATGTCTTCATATTTCTTGACTTCATCCAGAAGTTCTTTCCCACTCATGAGAAGTATAGTATTGTTTGCTTCTACTTTCGCCTTTTTGTCTTCAATTGGAAACAATATATGCATCCTACCATTCTTCTCCAAAGTATATGTGTTATTTCTTCCGTCATGAATAACATTTCTATCATATTGCCATAGCCTCCCCAACAAAATATGACAGACATCCACAGGAATAACATCACATAAGATCTCATCTCGATAACCCCCTATCTTAAATTCAACTAAACATTGTTTAGTGACTGTTACCTGATGTCCCTTTTGCAACCATGAAACTTTGTATGGGCTTGGATGTGCAATTGTCTCCAATTCCATCTTTTCGACCATCTATGTGCATACTAGTTTATCTGTTCTTCCACTGTCCACTATCACCTTGCATACCCTATCCTTGGTCTTGCAAGGAGTTCTAAACAAACTATTCCTCTAGACTGGATTTTCTACTTCCTTTTATGGCTTCAAGAGAATTTTCCTCATCATTAAGGATCTTTCGCCTTCTGCATCTTCTGCCTCAAAATTTCACCTTTGCGATTCTAAAATGTGAGCTTTGCCTCCTCCATCTCTTTTTCTATTGGGACATTCCCAAGAATTGTGTCCGATCTTTCCACAGACAAAACACTTTATTTCACCTTCGCTGCCTCTTCCTCTTCCTCTTGCTCGTGGAAAAGTGTTCCTATCAGCATACTATCTCCCTTGTGAACTTCCTCCCCTTTTTGGGTGATTATGAGGCTTCTTTTCTTCATCCTTGGGATTTTGTACTCTGTCTTGGGAAACTGCTTTGCCTCTACTCTGACCTCTACTTCTGCCCCTCTGACCTTGTTTTTGGGCCAATTTCTCTTCTGCCTTCAAAGAAACCTGATAAGCATCTTCCACATTTTTTATCATCACCATGCTCATCTAATCCCGAATCTCATATCTCAGGCCATTCATATATCTGGCGAAGTTTTCATCATCACTCTTGCGATGACCAGCTCTAATGTTTATCCTATAAAATTCCTCTGTGTATTCCTTCACTACCATCCCTTTCTATCTCAAATTCTGCATTCTTTGGAATATATTAATTTGATAATCCTTGGGCATGAACTTGGATTTCATCTTCACGACCATTCTATCCCATATTTTGATTATTTGTTTTCCTTTTCAATGCTTGTCATCCTGCAGTTCATCCCACCACCGTGTTGCATGTCCTTTTAGTCTAGTGACAGCGTGATTTACTTTCTTGTCTTCTTCGATATATTCATAATCGAAGTATTTATCTAGAGCTCTAAACCAATCTAGGAGCTCCTCAACATCCAAGTTGCCTTCATACATCGGGATATCCATCTTTTCTCTGGCACCTATCCTTGCAACAACTTTAAATAGACGTTCCTCTATAGCATCTTCGGGTACAACTTCTTCTGCGGCTCCAACTTCGTTCTCACTTTCAACCTCACTAATATCTCCAGTATCAGGTGTTCGCCTTTGTGTTGTTTCCATATAATATAATCGAGCATGAAGTTCTCTCATTTCCCTTTCCACGGCTGGATCAGGCATAGCTCTCTCTTGACGTTTTCTCGGCGGCATTGTTTCAATCTGTCCATGTAGAATTCAAATCACAACTTTCCTTCTATGTTCTCCCTACAAAAAACAATGATTGTATGCTCTGATACCACCTGACATAGCACCCCTACCTCAGTAGGGTCTGCTAACCTCTCGGTCTATGGATATTCAAATTCTTCAAGCTAAAATGGCTCCTCAGTTCCCATCGGAACCTACATAAATATGACCATTGGTCCTTCTATGAACCCCTCCCGCATAAACAAGCACCAAGTCCAAGTTCTCCACACCACATGACCACTCATGGTGACCATAGGCCTAACTCAAGGCACTTCACATTTCTTGATTTCGGGTATCCTTCTGTGAGTCGCCCGACTCACTTGATCCTCAAACCTATGAACTCCCAAAATATGAGCCTATAAAATGCTAGATCCTCCCTTCACCTTCCACCAATGTGACCTCCAACTGAAACCTAGGGAACACCTCCAAGTGCGTTGAGATTTTGTGACTCACGACCTTCGGTTAGCAGTTTCCTCTATGCTTCTGACTCCCGATTTCCCGATATTCACGAGCACCAAATCGACGGCTCATACTCCTGCAGATCTGATAGGCATTATCTCTCCTGAGCCTGCGAATGTTGAATGACTCTCAACCTTATCCTCCTTGCAAATCCATTGGATCTAACTGTCCACAGATATCGGTGCTTCTCCCTCTGAGAATTTCCACCGTCTGTTTAGGCTCTCAGTGTTTCCTACCAAATAACTTGGCATCCACCCTTCTAAACTTAGTTTCCATGAGGTGACTTTGACCCTCTCCTTCCTTCAAACTTTTCGAAGTCTCTATCCCTTCTGAGCTAATTCTTGCTACAAACTCTGGGATTCTAAGGAATCTTGCACGCACTCCTTGTGGCTTTTCCACGATAATATTTGATTATCTGATATCTTCCAACTCTGTGCACTCCTTGTGATAGAATTATTTAACCACTCACTTGGTTGGAAAATTCTAAGACTTCGACCTGGCCTGTGCACACCTTGCATGAATCTGTGTTATACTTTCACTTCTATTGGTATGAGAACAACTCTATATCTCTTGAGCTTTTATGAGGTTAAACTCATAATCTTGTCAACACACTCCTTGCGGACTTCCACTGCACTCCTTGCAGGAATTATCAGGAAGAGAAACAATTGAAACTCATACTCTCCCTCTCTTAGACGTCATACATTCAACATGAAATCAAATACATACACAACATTGAAACACATGCATAATAGAGTATATAAGAAAACTGTAAACATACCATTCAATAGATGAAAACAGTAACCACAATACACCATGAAATTGGATTCAAAGCATTCGTATATTAATTCAAGTGTTTTTGTACATGGTATCAATAGCAACAACTATCTGCTCATACAACTTCTACAATCTTTGTTCTTCTCTGCTCTCCTATGCTCTCTTTTTTTCTACTCTACTATTACAATGAGAATAATACAATACATACGAGGGAGTCTTCTTGATTTTTCCCTCCTACAAATCTAAGCTATCTTATCGAATTAAAGACTACCAACTACTTTACATTTATTACGATAAATTCCTCCAACCGACAGATGAGAGCAATGCTCAAGATCTGTATTACAATCCTCAAATCATTAAAAGAAATTACATCCTTCCAGCTATTACATTAATGTTTCATCTTTTGAAATTCAAAATATCTTCAAAATGTGTGCTAGTGTATATCCAGTTGTCCTCCACTCACGCTTGCTTTGCTGGCGATGCTCCTACATCAAAGAATATACACTCCTCCACGCAGGGGAGTTACTCCCCCTGTAGGGGTTCGGGAGCGAAGCCCTCGAAGGAAAATTTGTCTTGTAAATGTATATTGTAATTTCATAGTAAATCTGGACCGTTCATTATAAGGTCATAGATTTGAGGGTAGAAGTTATGCTAGGTTTTTTTTCCCTAGAAGGAAACCCTCTTTTATGAGAGAAATGTATTGCGGCTATGTATCGTTGTGAATATTGTATTCTAAGAGAGGATATTGTGAGAGAAAGAAGAGAAAGTTACAACGGGTGTGTTGTAGGTTGTATCCCTTCATTTTCTGGATAATAATAAATGAAGGACCTGGCAATTTCTCTGGTGGATGTAGCCCATACTGGGTGAACCACGTATATATGTGTCTCTATTGTATAGTGTATTTTCTATGTTTTATTTCCGCATTTGTTTTATTGTATTGATCTGTGATCCAGTTTTTCTAACAACTGGTATCAGAGAGAAAGGTAACTTGTAGGAAAAGAGGGTTCTTGTTTCGAGTGGGAGCAATGGCGGAAGATGGAAAGTTTATGGTCGATAAATTTAACGACCAAAAATACCAGTTATGGAAGATGCAGATGGAAGATTATTTATATCATAAGGATATATTCCTACCATTGGGTGGAATAACAAAGAATTTGACAACCATGAAGGACGGAGAATGGGAGGTTCTTGATAGAAAGGAACTAGGAATGATACGACTGAGCCTAGCAGCGTCGACGACTTTAAATATTTTGAAAGAAAATACAATGAAGGAGATGATGGACGCATTGGCTAAACTGTATGAAAAAACCTCGGCGTCCAATAAGGTATTACTAATGAAGAGATTATTTAATATGAAGATGTCAGAAGGTGGGTCTATTGCAGATCATTTAAATGAATTTAATACAGTTACTAATCAGCTATGTTCTGTAAAAGTGGACTTTGATGATGAGGTCAGGGCTCTTCTAATATTGTGTTCATTGCTAGAAATATAGAATGGCTTGGTCATGGATGTAATTAAATCTGTCTCTGGTTCAAATACTTTAAAATTTGATGATGTTGTTGGTGTTATCCTTAGTGAGGAAATGCAACGGAAAAGGACAGGTGAGACATCAGGCAATGCGTTAAACATGGAGAATAGGGGAAGACAAAAAGATAGAGGAAAGGGCTCATGGAACTGTGAGAATTCTAGAAAGGGAAGATCCAAATCGAGACTTGGAAAGATAGAGTGTTGGAATTGTGGGAAGAAAGGACATCTGAAGAAAGATTGCAGAGCTCCAAAGAAACAAAGAGATGGACAACAAGAGAAAAATCAGGAAGCAAATGTAACATGTGATGTGTTACAAGATGCTTTGATTCTTTCTGTAGATAATATTTATGAGTCATGGGTAGTAGATTTATGGGCTTCATTTCATGCCACATCCCATAGGAAACATTTTCTAGATTATGTTCAAGGTGATTTTGGACAGGTTCATTTGGGTGATGATGCACCATGGAAAATTGTTGAAATGGGAAAGGTACAAGTAAATCAAAGAAATGGAAACCAATGGTTGTTGAAAGAGGTAAGACATGTTCCAGATCTAAGGAAAAATCTAATTTCAACAGGGCATTTGGAAAGTGAAGGTTGTATATCCATATTTACAGATAAGGTGTGGAAGGTCACCAAAGGATCATTGGTGATAGAAAAAGGAGAGAAGTTAGGTACATTGTATTTATGTACTGGTAATACTGACTCTTTTATATATTTAGCTTCTACAGGAGTGGATACAACACTGTGGCATCATAGGCTTGGACACATGAGTGAGAAGAGGATGCAAATACTTCATAAAATAAATTTGTTTCCAGATCTTAAACAAATTGATTTGGATTTCTGTGAACATTGTGTTTATGTAAAATAGAAGAGAGTCGAATTTCTCAGAGTTGGAAAAGAAAAGAAGTGTGAAAGGTTAGAGATTGTGCATACAGATCAGACAATGTAGGTGAATATTGCAGCAAGGAGTTTGATGATTATTGTTCATACCATGGGATTCATAGAGAGAAGACAGAGCGGTTCGGGAACACCACAAAGAAAATGGTGGCCGAGGAAAAGGGTGGCAGGGACAATCATGGGTATTGCATAGGTATATGAGATTGCATGTTAGTGCAGCTTATACAGGTCTGGGTAGATGTTGTAGATATTGTTGTTTTCTTAATAAATAGGACTATTCAAGCTCTTTGGATGGTGGAATTCTAGAGTATGGGCAAGTAAAAATGTAAACTATTATTTTTCAAGACTTTTGGTTGTGAAACATTTTTCCTTATTGATAAAGAAAATAGAACAAAGCTTGAGGCAAAATCAAAGTGTACCTTTATTGGATCACGATTGTTAATAATTTTGGTTATCTCTTATAGGATAATGAAAATCACAAAATAATTGGGAGTAGAATGTCATATTGAATGAGAAGGTCAGTACAAAGATCAATTACTTGAGGGAAAGATACTTGAAAGGAAAAACTAGAATACACACAATGCTTGATGAGATCAATGAAAAAGAAATTCCAAATGAACCAGGAAGAAATCAAAATGTAGAACAACGGGAGAAGAAGGTACCTCAAAATTTTACCAAGTGTTTTTAGAAGATCTACCCAGTTAAGTAGACCCACTGAATGATACTCCCCTTCATTGTATTATTTATTGTTGATTGATTATGGTGAACCATAATGTATGAAGAGGCAATGCATGTAGACAAAGAAGTGGGAGCAAGGAATGGAAGAAGAAATGGATTCCTCAGTAAATAACCAGACTTACTGAGTTTGGATTTGAGTTGCATCTGAAAAAAGAGCATTACAAATAAATGGGTTTACAAGTTGAAGGAAGATGGAGGCAAAAGTGGGTACAAGGCTAGACTTGTTGTAAATGGGTTTGCACAAAAGAAATGTATAGAGTTTGATGAAATATTTTCTCTTGTTATTATTAACTTCAATTAGGACTATTTTAAGTCTTGTTAGGTAGATATTTACATCTTGAACAATTAGATGTAAAAACAACTCCATGGGGGATTTGGAGGAAGATTTATATGCAACAACCACAAGGGGTATGAGGTCAAAGGGAATGAGAATTTGGTATGTAGGTTGAATAAGAACTTAATGGCCTAAAGCAAGCTCAACGTAGTGGTATTTGAAGTTTGAAATGTTTATGACAAATTTCAAAGGGTTATAGTAGATGTCATTATGATCAACATGTTTTATTTTAAAAGGCTAGAAATGGAAGATATATTATCTTGCTGTTGTATGTAAATGACATGATTATTTAGGGTCTAATATACGGGATATAAATGTGCTCAATAAAAAAAATTATCTAATTCATTTCTTTGATGAAGCATTTGGGTGTTGAAAATCCTTGGTATGAGAATAACAAGGAGCGGAAAAATCCTGAAATTGACATTGTCTCAAGGTGAGAGTACATAGAGAAGGTGTTGGAGAGAGGTTCATATCTGGAACACAAAACCGGTTAGTAAACCTTTGGCCATCCCATTTCAAATTAACTAAGGAAATGTGTCCCAAGACATAGGAGGAGATAATACGTAATCAAGGTCCCTTATTCATCAGCATTTGTAACTTGATGTATGTGATGGTTTGCACAAGACCAGATATTGCACATGTGATTAGAGTTGTGAAAATTATATATGTACAATCTAGGTAAAGAAAATTGTGAGGTAGTAAAGTGAATTCTCAAGTATTTGAGAGGAGTACTTCTACTCATGTATTATATTTGAAGGTTCATACATTATTCTACAAGGATATATTTGATTCATATATGGCCGGTGATAAAGATAGTAGGAGGAGCACTATAGGGTATGTTTTACTATAGGTTGAACAACAATGCAGTTGGATTTTGAAACTACAAAGGTTGTTGCACTTTCAACAATAGAAGTAGATTATGTTGTTGCTACATAGGCTAGTAAAGAAATGATTTAGTTTACAAAAAGGTTTGTATGGAGGTGGAAATAAGCAAGAGAATGGCGGTTATGCTGTGGCGGTGAGAGTTCCATTAATATTGTAAAGAACTCAACCTTACATTCGAGGACTAAGAATATACAGATCATGTACCATTTTATACAATCCATATAGGAAGATGGACATTTGAAGTTGGAAAATATACACACTAGCTAGAATCCTGTAGACATTTTAACTAAGGGAGTAACTAGGGAGTAACTGAGTTCCTTCTCAGTTTCCTTTGTTCTTCAGAATGAAGATGAAGATGGAAAAATTTTTATGTCCAAGAAGGATCATAGTCTAGAATATACAGCAGTTCCTATAGGAATTACATTAGGGCTATCCCAATTGAGGGGTCGAGGAAAACAAGAAGCCCCAATGGGGTCAGGTGAGAAGCCCTTGAAGGAAAAATTTTCTTGTAAATTTATATTTTAATTTCATAGTAAATATGAACCGTTCATTACAAGGTCTTAGATCTGATGGTAGAAGTTATGTTAGAAGTTTTTTCCCTATAAGGAAACCCCTTTTATGAGGGAAATGTATTGTAGCTATGTATGGGTGTGAATATTGTATTATGAGAGAGGAGACTATAAATGAAAGAAGAGGAAGTTATAGCGGGGTGTGTTGTGGGTTGTATCCCTTCATTTGTTGGATAATAATAAAGGGAAGGGACATGGAAATTTCTTTGGTGGATGTAGCCCACATTGGGTGAACCATGTATATATGTGTCTCTATTGTATTATGCTTGTCTTTTGTTTTATTTCCACATTGTTTTATTTTATTTCTTCCACAGTCATGTTTTCCTAGCATCCTCTTTTCTCCAACCTCTCTCTCTCTACTCCTTTTTTTTTTTTTTTTTTTTTTTTTTTTTTTTTTTTTCCCTCTCTCTCTACCACCTCATCCCTTGTTCCCTCTCTCCCTCTTTCCAACTTTTCCCCCCACATATTCCCCATATCTCTCTTTACCTCTCTTCTCCCTTGTCTTTCTCTCTTTGTCCCTTCCCTACCTCACCCCAATGCCACACTCTCTCTCCCTTTCTCTCTTTATCTCTCTCCTTCCATACCTCACTCCCTAAGTACCACTCTCTCTCTCTCTCCCTCATTTCCTTCCTCCCCTTTGTTTTCTCTCTCCCACACACTCTACCTCTTTCGCTCCTCTCCCCTTCCCTCTCCCTCTCCCTTCCCCTTTCTCCCCCCACTTCAACACTTTACCTCTCTCTTCTTGTCTCTCAAAGTCCCTCTATCCTCCCCATCTCTCTCTCTCTCTCTCTCTCTCTCTCTCTCTCTCTCTCCTGCAGGTTTGATCTCACGCCCCCTCCCCTTTTCCTCTCTCCCTTTTCTCCTTGTTTCCCTCTCTCTCTCTATCCTTAGTATCCCCCCCTCTCTGTTACCTCTCTCTCCCTCCTACCTCTCTCTCTCTACCCCATCCCTCTCTCTCCCATATCCTCTACACCTCTCACTCTCTCTCCCCCTCTCTCACCCTTATCTCCCTCTCTCTCTCCCTCTCTCCCCCCTCTCTCTCAGCACTGCCCCCCCACCCTCTCTCTCCCTGGGTTTATCTCCCATTTTCCTCTCTCCCTTTCTCATTGTTCCTTTTCTCTCTTTCTATCCCTTAATCTCCCCACTAGGTATTCACTTTCACGATGAACACAGAGCCTTAGCTTTTTGTGTTAGGTGGGATATTAAAGAATACCTAATTTCACTAGATGACCCAGTAAATACCTCAAAATCCTTTTTTAAGACCCCCTCCCAATACATCTTTCCAATAAAATAAATCCCTATTTTACTAGATATCCTTTTCACACCCCACAATATGTATAAACCCCTAGTACCCTACATCTCCCCCCAATATGTACAATATATTGAATTTATTTTTCCTTAATTTAAAACCTCCTTTATGAATGAGCATTGATAAGATGTTAGTCAACAGGTGAATCCCTCATGGTGTCCCCCCTCTCTCTATTTTGCCTCTCTCCCTCCCTCCCTTCCTCCTCTATATGCTCCATCCCTCTCTCTCTCTCCATCTCACTCACAGACCTCTCACTCTCTCTCCCCCTCTCCCCTTCTCTCCCTCTCTCTCTCTCTCTCTCCCTCCTCCTCTCTCTCTCTCCAGCATTTTACCCTGTCTCACCTCCTCTCTTTCTCTCACCTTTTTCCTCCCTCTCTCTCTCTCACTCACTCACTCACTCACTCTCTCCCCCCTCTCCATTTACATCTCTATCTACTCTCTATACCCCCCCTCTCTCATCCCCTCTTCCCCTCTCTCCTTCCTACTTCCTATACCTCCTTTCTCTCTCCCTATCTCTCCACCTCTCTCTCTAGCTATAAATCGGGGCTCTCTCCCCCCCACTTTCTCTCTTACCCCTCTAGCTGCTCTCCTCTTTTCCTCTCCTCTATGCCCACTCTTCCTACCTCTCTCTCTATCATGCTTCTCTCCTCTCTAGGCCCCCTCAATATATCTCCCCTCCCTCTCTCATTCCACCTCTCTCTCTCTCTCTCTCTCTCACACACACACACACACACACACACACACACCCTATATCTATTTCTCCCCCTTTCTCACTCTCTCCCTACTTCCCTCTCTCTCTGTCTCTCTCCCCTTCTCACTCTTTCCTACTTCCCTCTCTCTCTCTCCCCCACTCCCCTCCCCTCATGCTTTCCTTTCCCTTCATTCTCTCCCCCTCTCTCTCTCATCCACCTCTCTCCTGCACTCCCTATCCCTATCTCCTCTCTCCCCTCCTGCTCAATATCTCTCTCAAGGGAGGGAGATAGAGGAGGGAGGGAGAGGGAGAGAGAAGAGAGAGGAAAATAAAGGGGGGGGGGGGGTGTGTGATATGGAGAGGGAGGGTGAGATAGGGGAGTGGGAGAGGGAGACCCTGGAAATGGAAGGAAGGGTAGAGAGGGGTAGAGGAGAGATAGAAATTAGGTGTGTGTGTGTGTGTGTGTGTGTGTGTGTGAGAGAGGAGAGAGAGAGGAGGAGAGGAGAGGGAGAGAGGGGTGGAGTGAGGGAGGAGGGAGGGTAGAGTGAGAGAGTCAGAGAGAGTAGTGAAGTGAGGAGAGAGAGAGGGATTTTGGAGGGGAGTGAGAGATGGGGAGAGAGTGAGAGAGAGAGAGTTTTGGAGGGAGTGAGAGATGGGGAGAGAGCAAGAGAGAGGGAGGGGGAGAGAGGAGTAGATCCAATTTAACAGATTGTTGTTTTTCCAGGTTTTCATTTCCACTAGCATGTCATGAGAGACCAGAATTAGCTTGCACTCACCCTCATGTAAAAGAAACTCCATTTTATATGGGTTTCAAAACCTTGTAATAGATTATTAAAAATATAGTTTTCTTTTAATTTGACATATAGTTTCCTTTCAACATTTTAGTTTTGATTGAAATGTTTCTTACAGTGTGCATAATTCTAACAAATCAATTTTGATATAAGGAATTAAATTAGGATCCCCAACCTCTTATGAGATCTTCTTATTAATTTACATAGATTATGTAACTTTTTGGCTGATAAAATTTGGTTTTCAACTTTATAATTTTTTTAGGAAAGGTGTTAAATTTACATTTACAATTCAATATGATAAATATATTATCGCGTAATTTTTTACGTTATCATATTTTCATTTTTTTTAAAAATATATAGTTGTCGATATGAGACACAAATCCGAGAACATATACATAAATTCCTTATATATATCAGTGTCTGAAGTATCATATCGACATGACAATGAACTGTTCGAGACACAACTCCCTATAAAATTTCATCCCAAATGGATAACCGAGTCAAAAGTTATAACCCTTGAAAATCCTTGCATCATGCTCGTAGTTGTCGCACTAACGTAGGTGGTGGAAAATCAACAATAACAACAATATTTGCATGATCCACTAAAAGTCCTTGTTTACATACTACATGGCCCAACATGATACCAAATGGTGCACAAAAAAATGCACTTCTTCAAGTTCAAAGATACCAAATGGTGCACAGAAAAATGCACTTCTTCAAGTTCAAAGAAATATGGAACTGTCTACATCTTTCCAACATCAAGTGTAGAGTTTCAACATGGTATTTTAACAAACTGAACATTGTCCAATCATCCAAATAGAGTTATAGGAACTTATGAATAAATTCTTTAAAAGTTGTGACAACAACTTGGGAAAATATTTGCTAGCGCATTTTTCAACCCAAAAGGCATGATTGTATACTGATAACATCCCCATTTTGTTGCAATTGTTGTCTTATGTCAATATTCCTGCGCAATTGTAATCTAGTGATACCTGAAGAATTCATCTGTGAATGAGTAGGCTTCCTATCCTCCTAGATTTTCCAAAACTTCATCTGTAAACAGAGTAGGAAATGGGTCATGTAAGCAAGAATCATTCAATTTCCACAGATCCACACAAATTCTGATTCCACCTGTTTTATTATCATGAATCACCATTGATCTGATCTGTTTTGACTCTGTGGCAGGTTCAATAATCTCGGCTTCTAACATTCTATCTATTTCCTCTTTCACCTTCTACTTATATACTGTGTTCAATTGATATAGTTTCTTCTTCACTGGCTTGGCATCCAACTTCAAAGGAATCTTCATCTCCCCTAGCTTCCCAACAATCCCTTTCATTTCTAAGAATTTAGTCAGAAAGAGTTCCTGGTATTCACGTAGTAAAACAACAATCTTCTCGACAACTTCTTCATTCTAGTAATCTCCAATGTTTACAAACTTGGGGTTATCCTTTGTACCAATATTCACTTTGTGCATTCTCAATGGATTTGTATACTCAATAGACTCAATTTTGAGACCCTCTACTACATGCTCTCCATTTTTTTTTGGTATTTGTAAATTTCTTGAGTCTTCATCTTCCTGGTCTTCTCCAACAACATTATACCATTCCAAAACCTCTTAAATGGTCGCAGAATATATGGGTGCACTACATAAGGCTACTGGTATATTCAAGTCTTCTGGTGTAAAGATATTGGTCTTGATAATCTGCAGAGCTATGTCAACCGAAGGGGTATCATCTTCAAACTTGAAAGTTACTTTAAAGTTGCAAGTCAAGTCTTCCCAATATGTTGTTCCTATGTGCACTTCTAGTTCTAAGTACCAATTCTTAGGGATAGTATCCAAGGTGTGTACAAACAAGTGCATCCATTCATGCTTAGGTACTAAGCTCCATGTCGCAGTGCACTATGTAATATGATCTATAGGACAACTCAACCTAGTACACTTCTATGTGGAATATTCATTTTTTTTTTTGAACCTAACCTGTAAAATCCTTTTGCATTGTTGTCAATTCTCTATTCTATCTCTATGTGCAACCCACCATCTTGCAGGGGTCGCTTTCAATGCAATATCTAAAGCGAGCAATCTCTCTTGTTTTGGTATATGCAATTCAAATTATTTTATAAAAATATCTACATCTGTTAGTCCATCATAATTTGGAGGATCACATACCTCAGCTCCAATCCAACGCAATGTATGGGTAATACGAGCACATATCCTTATAGATACCTCATGTAACCTTAGTTGACAATGTTCCAAGGCTTCTTCTAAATCTAACATGCATGAAATGATGCTTTTCCAACCGAGTATGCCTTCGGCATTAGGATTAATATATTCATCCATGCGTGTGATCATACTATAAAGGTTATTGAGTTATTTTCCCCTTGTTGGTTCCACAAATCTCTTTTCTTCTATGGGGTCCAATGGGGTAGTAACTCTCAATTCTACTACTTCAAATATCATTTGTCTCTTCTTCAAATCAATAATAGTCTGGTTATCAAAATCCCAATTGAGTCCAAGTAATGTTGGGTAATTTTTTCTACCATCCACTATCTCGATTACTTCAAAATATGCTATGTTGCGCACTCCATCGATGTTAACATTCACCCTTGTCAGTCTTCCAATCAAGACAATCTTGTGTTAATTTTCTAGCCTCAATTGAATTCGTGACCAGATCAAATTTGGTTTTCCCATCATTTCCCATGTCTCCTTTGGAATTACATTCACATCATATCCTAGATCCAAGATTATAGTATCCATATCATAATCTCCTACATGTGCATTAAGTCGGAATTCCCTATTCTTCCTTTTCTTGCATTGTACCTGGTTAACTACCCATTATGCATTGGGTGCTTCTTTATCTTGTGTGCACTGGTTGATCATCCTACGCAGTGTGTTCAATGCAGTTTCATCCTTCATTATTTCTAAACAACTCTTTAAGAAACATTTTAGAGTACTTACCTTCTCAATTGTCCTTTCTGTCATCGAGTGGTCATAGGATGGAGGCATTTCATACACAAATGACCTACCATACACAGGTTTCAAAGATTATGTTACCCATTCTGTTTCCAGTAGTTTTTCATCGCTTTCATTTAATTGTCTCTCTCTCTTTGTGGGTCAAATGTCAGAGGAGGTTCTGCCACTTTCATGACCCACCAGCCAGTATAAATTCATTGTTTCGTCAGATCAACTCTTGTTCTTTCTCCTCTATGCATAATTGATGCTACTCTTAGTTGATCGTCGTGCTCTTCTATTGATATCATATGAACATTTTGGTTCATCTTTTCCTACCACTTCACAATCAGCTGCAGGCAATATTTTGTCGCATGATCCAACTGTAGACTATATCATGTGCACATAATGCCGAGATTTAGACAATCTTGCACCAAATGCCCAGGATTGTTACAGTTATAACAAATAATCATTCCTCTTCCTCTATCAAATCTTCCTCTTCTCTGATCTCTCAATCCTCCTCTTCCTCCTTGATTGTAGCCTCTCAGAGTATTATATTGTGGTATGTCTTCTTCTGGTCCTTCTTCCCCTTGAACTTTGTATGCATCCACGGTGCATTCTCTCATGATATTGGATGCATAAAATTCCTTTTCATCATGTCCCACAGACTTACAAATATTACAAAATAAATTCTTAGCATTGCTTTGATACTTCTACATCAAAGGATAGACAATTGGGTGATGACCCACTGTTCTACGTATTTCACAATATAATCCTCCTTCTGGTGCCAAGGTATTTGGGGCTCCTATAGCCAAATATTCTCTAAAATTTGGACACTCGTTCTTATGATGACCTTTTTTTTATGTAACATACCAGACTTCTTCATGATTTTCCTTCCCTTTAGAAAGCTCTTGTAATTGAATTGTCAATGTTGATAACTTTGACTAAACCTGAGCCATCCCTGTGCCATTTTCTCCTACAATGTATGCTTCCAACTTCATGGAAATCTCTAACACTAGTGATTGCAACGCAATCTTCTGCTGCGTCAAGGGGCATCAGATATGTGGTATAAATCCTGCAATGAACCATTGCCTATGCTGCTCATCTAGAATTTGGAAGGTCAATCAATCCATCAATATCTTGAATCTCTAATCAAAATCCCATTCAAATTCACTCTACAAATGCTTGATCTCTTTCAGTTATGTAATACACTATGAATCATACTTTAGTTTCTAGAATTATTTTAACAAGGATTTCCTTATGTCTACCAACATTATAGCTCATCCCGCAAGTGCAATGGATTGATACTTCATATACCAGAGTAACAATCGGTCTGTGAATGTCATCTCCAACTACGCAATTTTCACATTGCCATCTTGAGAATTCTTCAATTTACATATTTCTTCACAGATAAACAAGTGTTGTTTTGAATATTTTGAACTTGCTCTATGAAAGACAAACATTCTCAAAGTGGGGTCTACTCCCGCCATCGTGTACTACACAATATTCTTCTTTGGTGACACTACTTGAAGATTTTTTTTCATAATACTTCCACTACTCTGACTACCTTTACTACTATATTTTCTTCCTTCACGAACTACAAGTGACAAAGTTTCATATCTTACCTCAGTTCTCATGGATGCACACAGGGTCATGGGTTTGATGCAGAGTCTAGTCTAAGTGGGATGTAATGGATCTCCTTTTGCTGGATTGAGCGAACAATCCTTTTAATTTTCCCCTGTGCATGGTATTCCCTCAATCTGCTACACCAGTGTATCTTTCCTCAACCTCACTGTGTTTCTCTTCTCTATCAGCCACATTCCTTTTCCTACAACACCAAAATATTTTTCCATTGTGCAATATTCCAATATCTTCTTCTATCACACATTCTTCTTCTCTCGAAATCCTTAGCCCATCTATTCCTCATTCAATCTTTCTTGCATACCTCTTCTTCATACACTCAGACCATGCCCTGGTCATCCCTCATCCCCCCTATGCACATGAAGGCGCCTAGCTTCTAGGGAAATTAGATTCCATCTTCATAACCCCCTTACCACACAACAACATCTTGATCCAAGTAGGTAGTGATTTCAAATATCTTCCGCACAGAACTTTAAAGAACTCTCTTTCATCAACACTATATGACTAGGTACAATCTATAAAAAAACTTAGTAATATAACCCCCCAATAGACTTTCCAACCTAAAATCAACTACATGCGAGATATGGTTATTTACAATATTAACTTTATGAATCAACTCAAGGGTCCAATTCCTCAGAACAACAGTGTGAAATGTTCTGTTATTTTCATATAATCTTTGTAACCACTCAACCAAAACATTTGGGAAATCAACAAAGAATATATCTTGTAATTCTATGAATGCATACCTCTACAACCATTGCTCCAAACTGATCTACGGGTTCTTATTCTGATCTCTGGAAAACTTGCACTCTTTTGCCTATAACCATTGTCTGATATCTTTCTTAGTCCACCTCCACATTCCCCTCAGTCACAGATCACTGTCTCGACAATGGAACCATTTCTTGGCACGTGGTGGGAAGACTCGAGGTTCAACATTAATTCACCAACAAAACCCTAATATATCTTCCCTTTCAGCATCACCCACAAACAAACGAATTCTCACCCAAGGTATCTATGGGGACTACAGGAACCAAGTTTTTGTAGTCATTAAGGGATGGGAGGCATTCATCATAAACATTACACTTAACATTTGTTCATAATACCATTTATCACGTGTGCAAAAATATTAGAACAGATAACATATTCATACTAACCAAACATTGTAACATCCCAAGACCGAGCCCCAGTTGTAATTGTGAATGTAAATATGTTTTTTAGGCTAGTAATCCAAGTGATTATAAGCTAGGAAGCTTATGTGATGATTAGGCCGAAGAGACAAGATGCTAAAGGCCAAAGAGCCTATTTTTGTATATGTAAATACTCATATCATTAATATAAATACATCGCTAAGTGTAGACCGACCACAATAAAAGAGAATGCGGGACTAAGCTCCACTAGGTAGGGTAAGGGAGGGGGCTAAGTGTTTAGGCCTAGGGGCTAAGCTAGAGGGCTTACCTCTAAGGGAATAATATTTTATTATTATTTCCTAAAGGCTAAGGTGGACTTGATAGGTGTTGTCCTAAGTTCCTGGAAAAAGGGGAACGAGTGTTAAGTGGAGCTCATGCAGCTTCAAGAAGACATGTGTCAACATGGGTGCATGCAGTTTATAGCTGGGAAAGCCAGCTCATTGGGGGTTCCTCCTCCTCTCCATTCTCACAACCCTCACTTTCTCACAAGTCTACCACCCTAATCAATTCACCCACTAACTCACGTACTGATCCATCATCTCCATCGTCAACCTTTGAACAAGCACACACCCTGTAACTTACTGGGTCGTGTTGTGTCTTAACTATTGGCCATTGCAGCCCACACAATTCCTTGTTTGAGTGTGGCTTTCTTCCATCGTCTGTTCTTTACTAAGCTTTGTTGTTTCCATCACATTTTCTGGAATTGATTTAGAAGCTAGACTAAAGAAGTGGGTTTTCAGGCCTGTGGTTTGAATAGGTGGGTTGTTAGGCCCATGGATTGAAGAAGCAGGTTGTTAGACCTGTAAGAAAATATCTCCAGGTGAGAGAGTTTGTTGGGGAAGTGATTTCCCAGAGGGAGACCAACTGCAGATATAGTGCTCAGAGAATTCTTGTCCTGCCTGTTGTTGAATCCTTGGAAGGGAAGTGGGGCAGCCGAAGGACTATTGAGAAGAGAAGGGGCACACTTCTTGGGGTGGGAGAGGCATGTGGGGAATGAGAGGCTATAGGTTGTTAGTGTGAGTTGGACCTGGGAGATAATCCTTCATGTTGACATGTGCGACTTTCCTATTTCCCTTACCAAGCCTAGGAATCCCTTGCCCGGTGAAGTTTAGTCCCAGCTCAGGGGTGACCCACTACTGAGCTTGATGAGCAACGTGGTCTAAGGCTAGGATGTTCGTGGAAGGTATGCACGCTATTGGTGGTCATATATGGAAATATAAGTACCAAATCTCTGTTGATTGTATATTGTGTTACTGTACATGTGTTATAATTGATGAGTAATACTTGGATATATCGTATATGTTGTATGTGTAGGATTACAGCTATTTCCGCATTGATATGTGTATGGTTAGAATATTTCATCTATATGCATATGTTGTATGTATGTTTTAATGATTATTTCCGCATGAATAAGTGGCATGAATAGAATGTTGTATCTATTAATTTGCGTTAGATATGCATGCATATAAATTCGTAAATTGGTATCAAAGCGTAAAGGTTATTTGGTGGCATGGCCTGGCCTATTGGTTTAGAGCCGAGGATGTCACGAATTAGTATCAAAGCTAAGAGAGATGTCCAAGAAGTGGTTTTTCCCTGCCTATTGGTGGTTTGGGACATTACAAACATACAATATTTGTGTGCAATAAATAGAATAATAAACACATCACAACACATAATAACATAGATACACCAGGAATTAACGTGGTTCACCCAAGATGGGATACATCCACAATGACTGACTTCTTGTATTATTCATAATAATCTCTTACAAATTATTTGCAGTACACTCATACATTATTCCCTTGTCGTTCTTCTATGCTTCTATCTATCTCTATTCACTCTTACATTCGCGTATACAATACACACTTAGTTCTTCTTACTCTTTCATATGTTATTTATTTCTAAGTTAAGTTACTTCTCTATCCCAACCATTACATACTTATACTATTACATTAGGGATTACCCCATATAAATTGACCCAAAATGACTAATGTATTCAACGATCTTCTTCCTTTCATGCCCATTGGTCCTAAAAATGCGCTAATTGCTTTTCCTTCTTCTATGCGTGCTCTGCAACTCCCAAAAATGGTCCCAAAGAGTCTTGTCCCAACAGTGAATTATTTTGTTTGATAAAATGTCTTCTCTCCCATTTATGTATTTGGTATCAGAGTTTTTTCATCCTTGACTCTATCAAGAGAGGGGTTGTGATCATGCTAATTCTGCAATGAAAATCCTCTATACGTAGGATTAGTGGATGAAAGTAGATTTGTATTTTTTGTGAATGATTGTTTGGCATGTGAAGAGAATTTTTTTTGTCCGCTATTACATTTTCATCATTTTCTGCATGTGAAGAGTTGAGCGTTGATGTATGAAATTATTGTGTGCAATGATCTGTGTTTTTGTTTTCATTCGAACCAGAAAGCATGTGGACATCTCTCTTGATTGAGGAGAAAATTATTCGATATTTGTTGTTGGAAAATTTCAATCTACATATCCATCATTTGATTTACAAGAGATGCAAATTTTTGTTAAGGTAAGAGTCAAAATATCAATTCGTTGGTCGATTCATTGGCCAAGGAAAGATAAGTGGATTAGTTACTCAAGTCTAAAGTCGTCATTGTCAATAGTGAAACTGTCAATTTCAAAATGATCCTCCATTGGAATATCTATTTTTACTAAGTGTGCCATTGTTTTTCATTTACTGGAGACCTTTGAAGGAGATGGTTTGGCTTTGCATTGAATTTGGAAAACTACCATATTTTATTGTGTTGTGTAAACCTTGGGAATTCCCATGCATGGATGACCGATTCTTTCAACATCAACATCATATGTTTTTTTTCTTTTCTTTGGCATGCATTCTTATTGTGATGTGGTTGGTTTCCATCCCAAGTTATTGAGAAAATGTTGATACTTGATTGTAGAACATTGTGAAGGAAGCGGTAGCCAGTAATTAGTAACATATGTTTTTTTTTATTGTTTGCAAGTATCGTATATTTATGAAATGAATTATAAAGAACCTCTTATAGAACAAGGTAAATTAACTTTATCTGGTGGTTCTTGATGTATGTTGTGCCAAAAGGACACATCACTGGTTTGGTTGGGCCTACATCTTGTGTTTCTTGGAGAATGAGATGACCCAAGAAAAATGACCATTGGTTATGTGTACAATTTGTGTATGTGAAAAAAGGTCAAGTTGCATGATTGTCTATTGGATACCTTTAGTATCTAGACTGATTTCCTAGATAACTGGAAAATAAAATGATAGACCATGTACTTCGATAGATGGAAGTATGTCAATAGAATGATTCAGTATATAGACTATTCTTCAGGGTATGTCAAGTATCATTGATCCTACAAATACGTCATTGATGGTCAAAAGAAATTGTATCTTAAATTTGTAAGGTACCAGATGTAATGTAATATGCAGAAACAAAAATATTCATCAAAATACTAATGTAACAACAAAATATTGAGAATAACAACACAAACAATAATACCTTTATTAAAAGAAAGAAATGTTCACTTGCCTCTTCGAGGGGGCAACCTCCAGCAAAGCAACAGTCTATTATAATAATTCTCAAGAAAATGATTTATCATGCCTCCTACTCTTATTTTTACTAATTCTATCTTCTAATTAACATTCTAGAGGAAGATCTTTCTAGAAGCGGAAGCTTCTATTAGGTCTTCTTACATTGACTTGTTCACATTTATTAAATAGGCCTTATTAACTAATGTTGGCCTTTATTACATGAAAAATATATTATTCTACCTATGTGAGAGGTTAGGGAGGTTAGGTCCCTAACATGCCCTCCCCATTCAAGAACGACCTTTTACTCAAGGCTTGAGCTGAGGAAATTGTTGCAAAATGGTGATCATTTCTCAGGTGGCATCTTTTAGAGTCATATATTTCAACTGAAATAACACTTCCTTGAGGGTGCACTGACATAGACGACGCTCTTGTTGATCCAAGACAAATTGTGGATGCAACCAAATGGAAACTTCTTCATCCAACTCAAGGATACTGGTTTGAGTTTGTCACTTAGTTCCAATCACTTCCTTTAAGCATGAGACATGAAAAATAGGATGGAGCTTAGGCCATAGATGCCACTCGCTTGAGAATTGTATAAGGACCACAAAATTTGTGAGAAAGTTTCTAATAGAGTTCATATTTGAGTGAGTTCTTCTTATAAGGTTGTAGACGAAGAAACACCTGGTCCCCTTCAACAAATTAATGTCAAGAATGACCTTGATCTGCTTGTTGCTTCATGTGATTCTGAGCCATGACCAAATTTTCTTTGAGAGTACAAAGAATGGTCTCTCGAACTGTAATATTTGTTTCAAATTCCTGAACCTTCGAGACACTTGACATATATGAGAGAACCGACAATGGATTTTTTCCATAGACTGCTTCAAAAGGAGTCATATGAGTAGTTGTATGATAAGATGTGTTGTATGACCATTCAGCTAGGGGTAACCATTGAGCCCATTGATTTTGTTTGTCCAATGCAAAACACCAAAAATATGTTTCCAAACACTTGTTGACAAATTCAATTTGGCCATCAGTCTAGGATGATAGGTGATGCTAAGATGAAATTGAGTTCCCTGTAGCCTAAAAAATTCTTTCCAAAAATTGTTGGTGAAAGTTGGATCTCTGTCAAAGACAATAGAATTAGGTGTTGAGGAAAAGATATGAAATGATCTTACTCAAGCATTTTCAGATCTTACTTGGATAAATAAATATAGACAGGAATGCCACCCTATGTTTATAGCCATCAAAAATTGTTTCCTGATCCACAAGTATTGGTTACAAGGGCTTAGGATGATTTTCTTATAAATAAAAGATTGCTGAAAAGTTCAATATTTCTGTAATTTTCTGAATACAACATATGTAGAAATAAATCTAGAGACATAAGTAAAAATGCCAAGTCAATAATCAACACATATGAGACATAAATAAATCACTTATTTCATTCCAAATTATCTAAGAATCGCTCCCTTTACAAAATTCCTTGAAGAAGTTTGGACCAAAGTCAAACTTAGATGTCCCCGATGAAAACCATAGAAAAGGACTTCTGACAGGAAGTAAAAAATTGAACTTTAAAAGCTGGATCAGCTTGCCACAGATTGTTTCCCACTCGACTCTGCACGATATCCTTTATCAGCCATGAAATTTAATTCAAAAACAGACAAGTCTCAACAGACTATCAAAGATAGATCAACACCTCTAAAAAACAAGTGTTTGAATGATGTAACTTAGCCTTAAATCTTTTTGTCTACAATAGGACCCTGCTATCATAAAAGAGAATTAGGATTTCAATGAATTAAAGAATGAATGAAAACTTAATTATCTCAATCAAACTCAATAGAAGACCTTAGTATGCTTTCTCCTTCTATTCTCCTCTTGTTCCTCCTTCTCTTTTTTCCTTTAAGCAATCAGAATTAGTTGTAGTTAAACTACCTCTTTAGTTAAGTTAACTAAAACTCAACCAACTTTTTAGTTTAGGGGGAAAATTAATAAAATAATAATAAGGGTCTTTAATAAATAATAAATAGTAGGTGGGACCCCTTGTGACTCCATTTAGTTTCTTTAACAAGCATAAACACAACTATTTTATCAATCAAACACATCCTTCCCTGTGGCTCCCATCGTCACTCTCATAATTTGAAAATTAATATCAATGATATTTGAAACCATATCCAAAAATATAATATCCAACATATCCAAAAAATTGTGTGTTGTCCAAAAACTTCAGAAGTCAACTGTTCTCAACAATCAATAAATAAAAACACTCAAAAACCATATTTTCCACTCTGGGAGGCCATTTTCCCCTTGTTGTTGTTGTCTCCCTTTGATTTCTATGAATTTTACTTAGGATATGTGGAGCCTTTAGGTTTGATCTCATTGATAACATGAGAGCAATAAGCTCTCAAATGCATGTGGGATGAAACAGATTTGGCAAAGTCATTTGAGGGAGAGGAGGGAGAAACAACAACTTTTCCTTTATCAGGAGCATGGTGAGCTTGGGTTTTTAACCTTTTCTTGTGTGGGAATACTATACTGGTGAGTGTGCAGTGGAAACTTGGACAATTTGGTTAACCGGTGGAGGAGGAGCAGGTAGAGACAAATTGGGCCAGCCACGATCTTGGGAGATTGTCGGGTAAACAATCTCTTCCCATCCATCATTTTCAGGGACTTCAATTTGTAATGAGACATGAGGGGGAACTAGGATACCAAGGACATGTGGGGCTTGGAAAGGAGGCCTTTCTGGCCTAGGTTGGACCACTCCTTGTCCAATCCAGTTAAAAAATCCCGCTTGGAATAGTTGGCTCAACTCTTGTGAGTCTACATCAAACTGTATAGAAAACCTTAGCCTTCTAGGACCTCTATTCCAATTTCCTCTTCCCCTGTTACCCCAGCCATGCCTACCTTTGTTGAAGAAGCTCATTCCTGTATGCATTAATTATTAACAACTAGTTTCTTTAACAAACCATACATGACATCTCTTTAAATATGAAACAAATTTTGGATCAACAACACATCAGACTGATGCAATCCAATCCATAAAATCATGTAATACTTGTTAATGAGTGGGGGGTGAATAAGGGTTCTGGGATATATGAGGGATTGTATTGAGCAAAACATGGTAAAATGAAGGGGGATAGATCATGATTATTTCTCAACAAGTCATCAAACAATCAATTGTATTGTAATAACAAAAAATATCAATTGTAATTCATCCATGTGCCATCCTTCAATTGCTATAATACAAAGTTTTCATTTAACTATAATTTAATTTTAAGAACAGGGAGTGAATAATGAATCTGGGAAGGTAAGGGGACTTGTAATGTGCGGAAAAGTGAGAGAATGGCAAGAAAATAATGAATATTGTTCATAAAACAAATCAAGTAGTCAATAAACATAACTCTGTACTCAATACAAAAATTACCAACACCAATTCAATCATTATTGTGTATCAAAATTGTTCACTGTTCAGCATTCAAATTCTTCAAAACTTCTCAATTAGAACAGTCTACAATCATACCCATAATCGAAACAACTTTCAACAATCCTATTAAGAAAATGCTTGGTCTCTAATTTATTTCCTTTCCTTTTAATAATCGAAAGAAAACACACAGCAACATTTCTCCACCTCTATCCATAATACATCGCTATAAAAATATCTTACACTGTCCATAAATTCACAATCGACCAATTAAAACATATGCACAAGTCCCTTTCCAAATTGAACAGACTTCTAAAACATGCCTGATTTCATACATTCTTCAACATATCAACCAATAAGTTCTTTTAATGGAACCACAATCAACATAAAGCAAGGCTTCATCACTGTCAATGCAACCATTCATAATATGCACAATGATTCCATAACAGATGCACAGTGAACATAATGAAATACACACAGTTACCAATTCAATAAATTTCTATAGCCCTGATTGGGCCTAGTGAAACACACAAGAGTCTCCAATTTGCAATCGACACCTTGTTGTAGAACACAGTGATTCAAAGTATAATGAAAAAGAGGCATCCCTCCTTAGCAAAAATCATTTCCAACTTCTTTCGAATAGTTTCTTCTAGTGCAGGATTGATAGGTCTGTGTTTTTGCCTAACTGGTTTTATTTCCTTCTTGATAGGAATGGCATGGTGTATAAGAGCGGGATCAAAACCATGAAGATCCTCATAAGACCAAGAAAAAAAATCTCGAAATTCACCAAGCAGTCTGGCAAACTTCAACTTTTCTTCATCAAAACATTGGGCACCTATTTTAACATTCCTTGGGGACTTGGGTGTTACAATGTTCAAGGAAATGGTTTCACCCACCTTCCTTTTTTACTCCTCTTCTTTATGTTTCTTTTTGTTGCCTACATC
Organism: Picea sitchensis; assembly: GCA_010110895.2. Lineage (NCBI taxonomy): Eukaryota > Viridiplantae > Streptophyta > Pinopsida > Pinales > Pinaceae > Picea > Picea sitchensis. Next base: position 408,953 of record SNQJ01S0003338.1, read on the forward strand.
GCTCGATGAAAATGAACTTTCTAGAGGAGTCAAGCCCTTAGGAATGTTGTTATCTTCCATTGATATAATTTCCTTAGGCTTATAAGGTTCGTTTTGAATGAAAGCACATATGCTCCCATCACTAGGGAAGACCTTCCATGATTCTATATTTTCAGGGATGTGTGGATGATATAGAGATTGAAAAGTACAATCATGTCTTTGAGACAGAAGTTGTCGATTAGGAGAGGTTGCAAAAACATCTAATCGATTAGCCATTGAGTTCAATTCCCTCTTAACATGAGTAATGTTGAAAGATAGTAGGTTTGAGATAAGTGCCCAAATAGTTTGGGTTTAGCGTTTCATCAACTTGTTTCTAGGGGAATATATCTTACGTACAAGATTCACAACAAGCTTGGAATCCCCAAAAACTGTAAGGTGACCACAACCCAGATTATAGGCATTTTCAATGCCTAACAATAAAGCTTTGAATTCAGTGACATTGTTTGTGCAAGCAAACTCTAACCTATAAGAAAAGCTATGAATTTTCCCCACAGGAGACTACAAGATAATGCCAGCTATGTTTCCTTCATTAGAGCATGAACCATCAAAGTGCATATGCCACATACTGTCGTCTAAGTCGATTTTTTCCAAGGGAGTGTTACCCTCCTCGACAAAGATGGAATACACCCCTAGGTTCTCTTCGATATAATTCACATTAGGTTGTGGAACACTTTCTATGTAAGGTGAAATCCTTTCCTCTCTAAGGACTATGATGTTTTTACCATTCTAAGGAATGGATAAGTGTGTCCCGTCAAGTGAGAGGTATCCACCTGTCAAAGCTTGCCAATATCTTCCTAGGATGATCGAGTATTTACTTATTGGTATATCAATTACCTGAATATTAAAGGTTGTCCTTATTTCAGGGTGTGCGCACAAAACCAAGGTCACGTCCTTGATTTCACCTATGGTCATTTGTTGTAGACTATTATAAGAGAGCATGCTTCTGGCGTTTTCATTTGTACAAGACAATCCTAGCTCTTCCATAATAATGTTTGACATTACACTTGGGCCCGAACTGCCGTCAATGAGGAAACAATGGGAAATCTTATCCATAATATTTATAGAAATATAAAAAGGGGGATTTTTTACAAGGTATCTAAAGTTATGTACACCTACTTTATTCACAAATGAATCTTCTTCATCTATCTCTTCAGAGAGGTTGGCTACAATGGAAGCTTTTCCTTCCATGAATTTTTTTATATGCTTGTGTTGTTCAGGGATGACAACCATGTCCAGAAGGGTTGCATTTGCTTTGATGTTGGCCAACTGATTTAGAATATTGTATTTGGAAGAGGGGAAAGGGGAGGTAGTTCCTTGACTATTAGGAGCCTTAGGAACCTGAACAATAGCAATTGGTGAGGATGAGCTCAGGCTAGAAGAATTGCAGGGAGGATCATATTTTCTTTTGGGAGGATAGGATTTATTCCTAGTAATGATGATCATGACATCTTCTGGCTCTGCAAAATCTAGGACAACGATGGTAGTTTCAGGTCTCTTACCAAATATTTTTTATCTGGAACTCTTCTTTACCTCACATGTACTTTCCTCATGGTGTTCCTCACAAAAGTTACACCAACTATGAGGCATGATAGCTTTAGGCTGAAAATTATTTTTAGTTGGATTTCTAAACGGGGGTCTAGAAGAGGATGAAGCTCTAGGGGTAAGAGGGGAGACATTTACTTTTTTCTCATATGCTATCATACGAGTATTCATGTCTTGTACAAGCTATAAGAGGTTGGACATGTCTGTCTATTTAACTAAATCTCCTTGAGGAAGACCTATTATTTCAAGTTGTTCTTCATACTCTAAACATGCATGCAAAGCGGAACCGAGGTTATCAATGGCCTTTTCCTCATGCCTATGACACTAGGGAGAAGGTAATGCATTATAATAATGCATGAAAGTGGCTTGGTTCTGAGCTCGAATGAGTTCATGGATTTGATTGTATAACTTGGTGAAATGCAAGTTGAAGGACTTGATGGTCTCACCATCCTTATAAGCGATGTTATTGTATTCCCGTAGCTACTCAGCTGGGCTTTTGGATTTCCCATAGGTGGATTTGAACCAATAGAATAACTCTTCCCAAGTAGATAAAATCTTAGGAGGGAGATCGAAGAAATCGACCGCAACCTTCCCTTCAAGGGAATTAACAAATAAGCGCTTGCAAGTATCGTTGTTGTTTGCTCCTATGTTGTGACAGGAATTAGAAAATGCCACCAAGTGTTTATTTGTAGTGACAATGTTATTCCCTAAAAACCTATGAATATTCTCTTTGAATTCAGGAAGTGTACGAGTAGTAGGTACTAGGATAAGAGGAGAGGAAACATGCCACAGTGCAGTTGTAGCATCTTCTTCAAATTAAAAAATACCATACTTTTTAATGACTTTGGTGGGGTTTGTGGTATATTGGACATGGACTTGGTGACTATATAAGCTACCAATCACTGACAAAGATGAATATTGAGATGAAGAAGCACCTCCAGTGCCACCATATCCACCACTAGATGCCATCTTGTGGATAATAGGTAAGGGAGAGAAAGACGAACTGGATGAATCACACAAGGTTCTCCTTAGAGAACTTTTTTGGGTTGATAACACAATCTTCCTTCTTCCTATTTCAGCAATAGGATTAATTTCAGGTGATAAGCCTCTTCTTCTCCTATAAAAATGAGGGTCTAAGGACATGAAAAGAAGATCAAAGCTAAAAAATAAAGTTATGGTTGATTCCTAAGTTGTCTACGTCTAGCTTCCCAACGTTCTTGGGCACTTATGTCTTATTCAATTGATTCCCATGAACAATTAAGCTCAGCCTGAGTATTAGCAGTGTCTAAAATGGTGTTAAACAAGTTTAAAGCAATGTTGTTCTGATATTGAAGACCGGGCTCAATATTAGGCTACCTTGCAATAGGTACAGTCATTAAGAAATGAAATAGTCAAAGAATCAATATCATAAAAATAGATACATTCGATGATAATCAAGCATAAAAATCAACCAAAGAGATATTGAAGATCTCCCCAGTACAGTCGCCAAATAAATGTTGAGGAAAATATATAAAATGATCTTACTCAAGTATTTTCATATATTACTTGGCCAAAGAAAGATAGACAGGAATGTCACCCTATGTTTACAGCCATCAAAAATTGTTTCCTAATCCATAAGTATTGGTTACAAGGGATTAGGTTGATTTTCTTATAAATAAAAGATTGTTGAAAAGTTCAATATTTATGTAATTTTCTGAATATAACAGGTGCAGAAATAAATGTAGAGACAGAAGTAAAAATACCAAGTCAATAATCAACACAGATGAGACATAAAGAAATCGCTTATTTCATTCCAATTTATCGAAGAATCGTTCCCTTTACAAAATTCACAGAGGAATTTTGGACCAAATTCAAACTTAGATGTCCCCAATGAAAACAATACAAAAGGACTTCTGACGTGAAGTAAAAAACTGAACTTTAAAAGTTGGATCATCTTTTCAAAGATTTTTTCCCACTCGACTCTGCACAATATCCTTTATCAGTCATGAAATTTAATTCACAAACAGACAAGTCTACACAGACTATCAAAGATAGATCAACACCTCTGAAAAAAAAGTGTCTAAATGATGTAATTCAGCCTTGAATCTTGTTGTCTACAATAGGACCCTGCTATCATAAAAGAGAATTAGGCTTTCAATGAATTAAAGAATGAATGAAAACTAAATTATCTCAATCAAACTCAAAAGAAGACCTTGGTATGCTTTCTCCTTCTATTCTCCTTTTGTTCCTCCTTCTCTTTTTGCCTTTAAGCAATCATAATTAGTTGAAGTAGTTAAACTACCTCTTTATTTAAGTTAACTAAAACTCAACCAACTTTTTAGTTTAGTGGGGAAATTAATAAAATAATAATAAGAGTCTTTAATAAATAATAACTAGTAGGTGGGACCCTTTGTGACTCTCTTTAGTTTCTTTAACAAGCATAAACACAACTAGTTAATCAATCAAACACATCCATTCTTGTGGCTCCCATCATCACTCTCATAATTTGAAAATTAATATCAATGATATTTGAAACCATATCCAAAAATATAAGATCCAACATATCCAAAAAATAGTGTGTTGTCCAAAAACTTCATATGTCAACTGTTCTCAACAATCAATCAATAAAAACACTCAAAAATCATATTTTCCACTCTGGGAGGCCATTTTTCCCTTATTGTTACTATCTCCCTTTGATTTCTCTAAATTTTCCTTAAGTTGTGTCGAGCCTTTAGGTCTGATCTCACTGATAACATGAGAGCAATCATCTCTCAAATGAGTGCAGGATGAAACGGATTTGGCAGAGTCATTTGAGGGACAGGAGGGGGCATCAATAGCTTTTCCTTTATTAGGATCATGGTGGGCTTAAGTTTTTAACCATTTTCTTGCATGGGAAGACTGTACTGGTGAATGTGCAGGGGCAACTTGGACAATTTAGTTAACCGGTAAAGGAGCAGGTAGAGACAAATTGGGCCAACCACGATGTTGGGAGACTGTCGGGTGAACAATCTCTTGCCATCCATCATTTACATGGACTTCAGGTTGTAATGAGACATGAGGGGGAACTGGGATACCAGGGAAATGTGGGGCTTGGAAAGGAGTCCTTTTTGGCCTAGGTTAGACCACTCCTTGTCCAATCCAGTTAAAAAATCCATCATGGAATAGTTGGTTCAACTCTTGTGAGTCTACATCAAAATGTATAGAAAACCTTGGCCTTCTAGGGCCCCTGTTCCAATTTCCTCTTCCCCTATTACCCCGACCATGGCTACCTCTTCTGAGAAGCTCATTCATGTATGCATTAATTATTAGCAACTAGTTTCTTCAACAAACCATACATGGCATCTCTTTAAATATGAAACAAAGTTTGGCTTAGCAACACTTCAAACTCATGCAATCCCATCCATAAAATCGTTTAATACTTGTTAGTGAGAAGGGGGTGAATAAGGGTTATGGGATATATGAGGGATTGTATTGAGCAAAAAATGGTAAAATGAAGGGGGGTAAATCATGATTATTGCTCAACAAATCATCAAACAATCAATTGTATTGTAATAACAAAATATATCAATTGTAATTCATCCCTGTGACATCCTTCAACTGCTATAATACAAAGTTTTCATTTAACTATAATTTAATTTTAAGAACAGGCAGTGAATAATGAATCTGGGAAGGTCAGGGGACTTGTAATGTGTGGAAAAGTGTGAGAGTGGCAGGGAAATAACGAATATTGTTCATAAAACAAATCAGGTAGTCAATAAACATAAGTCTGTACTCAATACAAAAATTACCAACACCAATTCAATAATTACTGTGTATCAAAACTATTCACTGTTCAACATTCAAATTCTTCAAAACTTTTCAATTAGAACATTATGCAATCATACCTATAATCGAAACAACTTTCAACAGTCTTGTTAATAAAATGCTTGGTCTCTAATTTCTTTCATTTCCTTTTAAGAGTTGAAAGAAAACATACAACAACATTTCTCCGCCTCTATCCATAATACATCGCTATAAAAATATCATACATTGTCCATAAATTCACAATCGGCCAATTAAAACATATGCATGGGTCCCTTTCCAAATTGAACAGACTTCTAAAACATGCTTGATTTCATACATTCTTCAACATATCAACCAATAAGTTCTTTTAACGGAACCACGGTCAACATAAACCCAGGCTTCATTACTGTCAATGCAACTATTCATAATATACACAATGATTCCATAATAGATTCATAGTGAACATAATGAAATACACATATTTACCAATTCCATAAATTGTTATAACCCTGATCGGGCCTAGTGAAACACACAAGAGTCTCCAATTTGCAATCGACACCCTGTTGTAGAACACAGTGATTCAAAGTATAATGAAAAAGAGGCAGCCCTTTGACTACATATTATTACTCATTCCCGATCCCAATTTTTCAACCAATTTCATCATAGGAAGATGAGATAGGGACTCGACAAAACATTCCATAACCTCTCCACTTGACAACCAATTTTTGACAATTGAAAAGATGCCTGACAGGAATAAGAACAATTGGGGATTTTTAAAATCAGGCTCAGTCACAACAAATACAAAGACATAATCAAGAGTGCGTTCAGTCATCAATAGCACAAAGAACTGGAGGTCCTCAAAAACATATTGACCATAGGTAAAGACCCTTCGATACAATCATAGTAGAAAACCATAGGGTTCCTTATAACTCTCGGTCTGGGCAATGGTGCAACAGTTAACCACAGAGGAAACAATGATGGGTAGGGTAGAAAACTGATGCACTTAGTGCATTTTTCGTTTGTAGAGGAGAAGAGAATGTCCATTGGACAATGATAGTTACCCATAAAACATAGAGGTATAACCTATGTCTATTTATTAAGATACAAATCATTTGATAACAATGTCAGTGAGGATGCATAACCCGAGGCATAAATTATATCACCCAACAACCATATAGCATATATATTGACATAATGGCCACCCTAAGGCCAACTTTTGAGATAAATTTATGCTAAGACCATGTGAATAAGCCCACAACCATGAATATGGAAAAATACACAACAACCAAATGGTAGTCTGAATACGGCTGGACATGGTTAACCTCATAATTGTGAGGAAGAAACCAACAAGAATACAAAGAGCGAAACCCTCCACCATTAAAACATAGAGAAATAATACCCATATTCATTCAAAAATACATAGAGACCCATCAAAATTTTAACCAACAGAGCAACCAACGAATGCACAACTCAACCAAAAACCAATTCTTTTACTTGCAAATCAAACAATTACACAGTCATTCTAGAGAGAAATCCCACGCATTTACATAGTTGCAATTTCCAGGAAAACACAAACCCAAGCATTACTGAGCCATTGTTTACTCATACACAGAGCGTAATTCATGGATGGGGTGAAAAAGAACCATTTCTGTAACCGAGAGATTAAAAGGGCGAGTCGGTCGAGCATTTTCTTCCCAAGCCAGAATTGTGGAGTTTAACCACCAACAGATCAAAATGCAACAAGAACCATACTAGGGTGACGACATGATGGGGGGAGTATGGAGTGACGTGCATTTACTGTACTTCGCTTCCATCTCCTCTTCTATTCAATTTCGAAGTACAAGACAGCTAACACTCACCATATCATTTAAACCATGTAATCAATTTCTAAACCATTGAAATCTACGACCACATTCCTTGCCAAATGCACCACCCAAAACATTCACATTAACCCTTGCCAAGTTTTCATGCCATACCATATGCCTTGCAATATCATATGCAACTCAAATGAAAAATCGCATAGCCACTAACCAACCATATAATAGTTAGGACTAACACTAACATGTTTTATATTTCCATTTGCACATAACCTTTAACATAGCTTAAACATAGGTCCTTTATTTTAGGATTGTTCCCTTAAGTTTCTTCTCTTTCTTTTGGTTATGTCATTACTAACATATTTCTCATGTATGTGTAGCTAGGTAATAAATCACGGTGACATGATTAAACATAGAAACTGTAAATATATGCCAATAATAACATAAAAATAAAGCTTTAAATAGAAGAACATCCCATAAAATGCATCATCCACTTGTTACTATATCCAAATTGAAACCATGACTGCACTTTCAACCATATAGGACCCTGTAAGCAACATCAAAATAGCAACAAAAAATGTGTGATATGACTATCTCTAAGCCTCCAGTCTACAAGGGGGTCCCACCTGTTAACCCTCCAAGAAAGCCTTTGTGGTTGCAGACCAAAGGTGCTTGGTAACTTAAGAAATGAATGTTTTTGTATTTTGTAGATGTGGATCAATGGGACAACTCAATACAACTTATAGCATTCAAACATAAAAATGATAAACAGATAGACAGTGCTCTCAAAGATTGATTAATCAGCAGGTAGCTTTAAAGTGGGTGGAGAACGAATTGTAACTAAACCAGTGCAAAGCAGGGTCTAAGAGACAATCAAGAGATTTATTATCAGGCTGTGAGCTAAACAATGGGATAACAGCCATTCAAAGCTTGACAACACAGATAATAATGCAGAAGAAAGATGAAAAGCTGACAATCAAAATTGAAAGGAACCTGTGATCTGTATTAACATAGAAAGTCTGAGTACAAAAAAGAGTATTTCTCTATCCAGAATCGAACCCTAGGTTCATGTCCTGTTCTGATATTTATAAGATTACAAAACAATCCTCTGATCCTAAAAACATGGATCAGATCAACTAAAATTAGAAAG
>SNQJ01S0003339.1:2194-15762 GCA_010110895.2 Picea sitchensis
TGAGTGTTATGAACATCGCTGATATTTATAAAAATATAAATATCTCCGAGTTTTAAGAGTATCAATATAAATATATAAATATCACTGAGTGAATATACATATCACCGAGTTTTATGAATACGTTGAGTGTTATGAATATCACTGAGTTTTATGAACATCGCTGAGTGTTATGAACATCACTGATATTTATAAAAATACAAATATCTCTGAGTTTTATGATTATCCATATAAAAATATAAATATCACTGAGTTAATATAAATATCACTGATTTTTACGAATATTGTTGAGTGTTATGAATATCACTAAGTTTTATGAATATCGTTGAGTGTTATCGATTAAAATCGCGGTAAATATTTTCTCTCAATAAATAATGAAATCATGCAAGTTTTCAGTCAAATAAGAAGGTAAATAAAAACGATGGTTGAAGGTTCGATCACAGTTTCCAATATAGAAAAAAGAGAGGTTGTCATATAGTCAGTTACTAACAATAAATAAATACAAATCACAGTCATGATTAGTAAAAAAAAACACTTTCATTCAATGGACAAATGATGATATCTCTCCATTCAAGAGTTTGGAACTGTCATGAAAATATCATAGATGATGTAAAAACACAGAGGGTAATGAGGTGATCATAGAGAGGAAAGACAACAATACTCAAGGGTATTCAATCACAAGAAGGCACAAGACAATCAATCGATCGGGAACAATCAACATGGGTAGACAGTTGGGAAAAAACATCATTCATTCATCGTCCATGCACAAAAAAGTAGGGCATTAGAATCTATAGGTCACTATGCATCGAAGTGATGACCGTCGATTCGGTTCCTAGACAAATTCTCAGTAGTGGATTGATGATCAATGGATGAGGATAAGAGATAAATAACATTCTTTTCATCATAATCAATATAACAATCAAAATAGACATAGCAATCAGGGATTGGTTGCCAGGAAAATCAATTCAATGTAGTGAGTGTAAAGCTATGATGACTTTAAGTGATCGATTAAAAACGCTGAGTAAAACACATTTTTTTTTACACAATAGAAGTACAGTAATGGGAGTGCAAGATCAATATTAATCCACCATGCAAAATAAAATCATGCGTACTGTATCCCAAGGTGACATCTCTGAGTCGTTGTCCTGCGCATTCTGTCTTGCTCCCACTTGTCGATCGATGTGACTTCACCGATACCTCTCAACCAACGCTAGAGATACTCTTCTTCCCCATTAGCCCCCCGAGCAGAAAAGGGCCACACACACTAAAGCAAAGAAAAACTAGAAACCATATCACCTTGCAAGGTTGAGATACCACTCGTTACCTCAGTTGGCTATCCCAACTCCCACAAGATAAGTCAGTCAAGACAAAAAAAATTCATCGTAACGTTATGCATCCAAGAAGAGATCCACACTCCTCCTCCTCCATCGTTTTTATAGAGTTTCTAACTGATTTCTTTCCCAAATTCCCATTTAATTTATTTTTCATTAATTTAAATCAGAACCCCCCCCCCATACACATGTCACCCATCCTCTTAGTTGCCCCAGAAATTAAATTCATTATTTATTTAATTACTCTTATTTCCCTATCCCACCTAAAAGCATTCCTAAAATCGCTCCTAGGTGTCTCCTTATTCCATTACACCTTTTAATAACTTACGCCCTTACTAAATTCCTAGTTCAGTTCGTATTTAGAAAGCTCTTAAAGGCAAGATTCCTTAATAAGTTAGTCATTCTGCTTTTTTTTTCCTTAGGTTTCCCTTTTTCTTTATGTTTCCCCTTTTTCCCTTAGTTTACAAATTCTTTTAAGTTTCCCTCTTTTCCCTTTTTATCTAAAACTCAAATTAGCACGTGTAGAAAAATTACATTTTTACCCCTTTTTCTTTTTAATTAATAAATCTTAATTAGCATATGTACAAAAACAATCATTTCTTTTTTATTTCAAAAATTGATCCCCCAAAGTAACTTGATTTTAATAAATTAATTGAATTTCTTACCCCCTTCTCGTCACATGTTTAAATATGATTATATTATTATTATTATTATTATTATTTTTACCACAAGTATCACTTAGACCTAGATTTTCATTTCCTAGGCTCGATGACATTTTTATTAGGGAAATTGTTTTTTGTTTTAAATCTTACTTATCACGTCATTCATTTCAAGGTCGAATAGGTTCATTCACTTACCCGTTCAAATTGTGACATGCCCTTTAGGACACAGTAGGTTCTCCAAGGGTGCCACTCGCCTTTGTTTGTTTTCCTTGCACGACGTACCCTTCAGGACGTGCTATGTGCTCCAATGGTGTCACTCGCCTCTTTCCATTTTCCTTGCACGATGTGGACTTCATGATGCATTATGTGCTCCAAGGATGCTACTTGCCTCTTGATCGACTTGGTAGACATTAAAAACCCCTGGAGTCAATTCTCTGCTAGGTGATCTTGTGGGAGACTAAGGGCCTCTAAGGAATAAGGCCCCTGCCTTATTGCGTGCCCCATAGAATCATCGTGAGTGTTTGTCGCAGTCTTCCCTCATGACATCATGGGTATTCTCGAACTAGGTAATCGTTAACCTACAGTTTGAGCCACGATGAGAGTGCTAGTAGGTTATGATAGGGTTGTTGTCCACACCTCTCTCTCAACATCTCTGGTTATCGTGCGTGACCCCTCTAATCCACATGTGAGTCTGGTCGACAAGTTATCATCGGCTTGCATCATCAACGAATCATGTTAAAAATAAAATCAATCATCATGACATCTAATCAGATGTGCATATGTCATATCAACAATAATCAAAACCCAATAGTCCACTCCCTGACTCGATCGAGAGTCCAAGGGGTTCCATCGATGCCTCTGCATCCTCGAGGTCCAAATTCCTACACACTCAGGAGAATCCAGTCAATGGCACCTGTCTATGTAAACACACAAAATAGCATATCCAAAATTCCTCATAATGCTAATCATACGTCCAATAGTATAATAATCTAGATCACTTGCAAGAAAGTGTTCTCAAAGAATAAGTTCGCTTAGTGCACGCAAGAGTGGGATGTCACATACACCCCCTCTTGGTATAAACTTCGTCCCGAAGTTTCAAAGTATAAAAGTGCCGAAATAATGTGTATCACAGTATCATAAGTCTATCTAAAAAACAAAAATGGAAACTACTGGAGCATATCATATGCATCCTTCCAGGTTGCTGAGTGTGGAATATAGTTGTCCCAATGGACCTTGACCTGATCTACCATTCAACCACGTAGCTGTCAAATGCGATGATCCAGGATGTGTATTGGATCAGACAAGAGTGCCCCCTCGTCTGATACCTATAAGGAACTCATGTGAAGAGCATGTGTAGGATCACTAATATAATGTCTCAAAACAGATACGTGGAAAACATCGTGCATACGCCTCAAAGAATCAGGCAAGGCTAGTCGATAGGCCACAGGGCCCTTCCTTTCCACAATCTCGAAAGGTCCCATGAACCTAGGAGAGATTTTGTCTCCCTTTCCAAACTTGATCGAACTCTTATGAAGTTTTACCCGCAAGAAGAATCGATCACCAACTTTGTAACTACGGTCGACACGATGTGCATAAACATAACTCTTCTATCGATCCTATGCTTATTTGATCCTTTCTCTTATTGTTTGGATTTTATCTTGCATTTCTTGGATCTCTTATGGTCCCACTAGGAACCTATCCTCAAGCCTATCCCAACTCAAAGGCGTTCAACACGGTCTCCCATAAAGAAACTCGAAAGGCGCCATCTTAATGGTACTTTGGTAACTATTGTTATAAGCAAATTCTACCAGTGGAAAAAATTATTCCCAACACTTCTATTGGTCCATCACATACATGCACAACATATCTTCCAAGACATGGTTTGTTCGTTCGGTCTACCCAACTGTCTCATGGTGTTACGCAGTACTAAATTTAAGTTGGGTTCCCAAGGCCTCTTGGAAAATATTAAACATCGATCCTCCATCCGATATAATCTTCTTAGGCATGCCATGTAGCCTCACAATATCACTGATGAAAACTATATCTATGTTAGGTGCATGATATGTTGTACTCATAGGAAAAAAATGGGCACTTTTCGTCAGATTGTCGACTACCACAAAAATTGAGTCATGTCTCCTTGTCATTAGTGGCAATCCAACAATGAAATCCATCGAAATAACCACCCATTTTGATTTTGTAATAGTGTGTGGATGTAGTAATCATGTTGGATGTCTATGTTCAACCTTTACCTGCTGACATTCTAAACATATGGCCACATAGTTGACTATGTCTCCCTTCATTCCTTTCTAGAAGAATAAGTTTTTAAGGTCCGCCCTCATCTTTGTGACTCCCGAGTGAGCCATGTACACTGCTCTGTGAGCCTCGTTTAGGTTCAAAATCCTCAACTCGTCGTTTGGTGGTATGTAAATCCAATTTTTAAACCTCATTAATTCATCTTTGTCAAACGTAAATCCTTCATATGTTGGTATAATCATTGTGTTTTGTCCGATAAAATCCTTGACCAATTTTTACCAGTCATCGTTGCGTTGTAAAGTTAGAATCTTTTCACGTAGATTCATCTGAAGCAGCAACAAAGAAAAGGTGCATGGTCTCTGACTTAATGCATCTGCCACTCAGTTCACTATTTATTTTATGTAAGTAATCTCAAATTCATACTTGCTAAGAAATTATGACCAACGTCATTGTCGCGCGTTCAGGTCACTTTGTGTAAAGATGTCTTCTAGTCCAGAGTGGTCCATTTTTAGGTCAAATATTCATCCAAAAAGGTAGTATCTCCAAACTCTCAAGGCATAAACAATGGCTAATAATTCCAAATTGTGCATCACATAGTTCTCCTCATGCCTTCTCAGTTTCCTCGAGATGTAAGCGATCACTTGACCGTCTTGCATCAAGACTCCACCTAAGCCTTCCTTGGATGCGTTAGTGCATACCAAGAAGTCCACATCCATGGCAGGGACCTTTAGTATCGGTGTTTCTTTCAATATCTCCTTGAGCCTCCTAAATGCCTCCATGAATTTTTCGGTCCAAAAAAACTTCTTGTTCTTCTTCTGAAATTCCGTGATTGGATTTGCTATATACAAAAATCCCTCGACGAACCGACAATAGTATCCCACTAAACACATGAAGCTACACACTTCAGGGACATTTGTCGGCACAGGCCATTCCATAATAGCCTCGACCTTTGCTAGATCCACGATGATACCTTCACCGGAGGTGACATGCCCTAAGTAGTGAATCTTCGATTGATGAAATGAGCATTTGGACAATTTCCCATACAATTTGTTCTCTCGTAGACACTATACTACCAAGCAAAAGTGCTCATCATGCTCCTCCATCGTCCAAGCGTAAATCAAAATATCATCAATCAATACTTGGATGAACTTTTCCAAGTACTCGCGGAACACCCCATTCATTAAAATCATAAATACCCCTAGGGAATTTGTCAGTACAAATGGTAAAACAGTAAACTCATAATGTCCAAACCTCATCTTAAAAGTGGTGTTAGGGGCGTCATCCTCCTTGATCCATAACTGGTGATATCCTGATCACACATCGATCTTTGAAAACACCATCACACCCTTCATCTGATCGAACATATCATCAATCTTCGACAAGAGATATTGATTCTTGATCGTTTCCTTGTTCAATTGATGGTAGTCACTGCAGATTCTCCACGACCCATCCTTATTTTGTATGAAAATAACAGGTGTGCCCCATGGTGACACACTTAGATGTATAAGTCCCAGGTTCAACAACTCCTTCAGTTGCATTCTCAACTCCTATAACTCCAGGGTTGACATATGATAAGGTGTTCTCACTATTGGTTGAGTCCTTGGTTTTAGGTCTATGGTAAATTCCAATTCCCTCTCTGGCAGAATCCCAGGTAACTCCTCTGGGAAGACGTCCGCAAACTCTCTCACCACAAGAAGGTGTTCTAGACCTTCCTCTACTCCCTTCTCATTTAACGCAAGGATCAAATAAATATTACACCCCTTGTGCATTTTCTTCCGTAACTGGAAGGAAGAGATAAACGTCAGGGAAACTCCATGGTTCCAACCTACAATCACATGTCTCTATCCCTCATCATCGACTAAGCTCAATCGTTTCATCTTATAGTTGAGTATCGCCTCATGCGATTCCAACCAGTCCATACCGATCATGACGTCATAAGATCCTGAGATCATGATGTACAGGTTGGCCCTGGTGACAAACTCTCCTAGGTTAAGGGTACATCCCGTAACCTTTCCTCCAACCTTTTATTTGGCTCCCGAGGCCATCTATGCAAAGCTAAACTCATCATGTTCGACTGCCTTTACCTTAATCCTTTTTAACGTTGCACCAGAAATGAAACTCTTGGTAGCACCGAGATCTATCAAAATACTAAGGGTATGGTCAACAATGGTACCTGATGTCTCTATCACATTCGACTGGTTCTTTGCCTGGCAGTTATTCAACGCTACATGAATCTAATGGGCCTTGCCCAAATCTCTGACGGTAGTGGTTCCGACTGATCCAGATGCTCTAGTCCTCTCCATTGGGAAGTCGTGCTAGTAGTGTGGATCCCCACAAGTCCAACACCCCTTCTTCGGTCCAGTACTCCTGGAACCCGAAGTAGAAGTTAACGGTCCTCTAGCCTGGAATCCTGGTCTCTTCTGTTGAACAGGTCTAAACTGCTGCTATTGTGGTCGACGTTGTTGCTGATGTTATGGTCTCCAGTAAGGAGTTCGCTGTTGAGGCACTCTTCATTGAGGTGTAGTGAAAGTGGATACTCTTTGGAATCCATGATACCCTGGCGTCTGTCTAGTTGGTGTCTAATGTTGTTGCGCACGAGATGACACCTGACCTACTGTTCTTGGTTGAGTCCTACTCTGACCCCCACTGATAAGGTCCTCCTCTACTATGAGGACCTTTTGGACGACATCATCAAACATTCGCAACATCATAATCCTAACCTTTGTATGAATGTTGACATTAAGGCCAAAGAAGAACATGTTGACCTTAAGTTTCTCGATATTAATGTGCAGAGCATACCGAAGCAACTCCATAAAACAAACCTTGTACTCGGGCACTATACGACCTCCCTGTCTCAAGGCGTTGAACTCGTTGAGTTGACTCTCAATGAATTCCTCTGATACATACCTCTTTAGGAACCATTCCTTGAACAGTTCCCATGACACATCTTCGGCGACCATGTTTAATTGTGGAAGGAGCGTCTTCCACCATAGAATAGAGCTTCCCTTCAATTGAAATACCGTCATGCAGACCTTCCTGTTGGAGGTATAGTTGTGAAGTGGAAACCACATTGCCATATTCTCCAACCATTCCTAGACGGCTGCTCCATCCGGGGCACCAAAGAACTTGGGAAATTTTACCTTCTCGAGTTCGCAGTGAATGCTACCAGTACCGACCGGAGCGCGCAGTTGAACATCAGGAGGTGTCGGAGCCCTGGCCTCATATCTGTCCAAAAGGTTGATCAATGCCTCAGACATCCATTGAAATGACCTCATCAACCCGACCACATCACCCACTGATATCTTCTTCTTTCCGACAACCTGTTCGTCTCCCTGAGGGTTATACCCCTCAGGCATGGATGCTACTGGAGGGGTCGCACCTCCTCCCTTAGCACCCTGTCATATACCTCCACGGAGTCCTCTAACCATCATTACTTGCACGAATATAGGTCAACTTAATTAGCAACATTATAATCAAATATCACATCAACGAAAGCCGTAGTGATCCCAAGTCACAGTTTGAACCGACTCTGATACAATATGTAATGATCCCAATCATACGACTACAAGCAAAGCGGAAACTGCAATTTTATTTTTGTTTTTAAGCACAATGGAAATGAGGACAACATTTGAACCACACAAAATGATGATGAACACATGCACGCATGTCAGGTAACAGACAAATATGACTCCACAAATTGGCATAATGAGCAACTAGGTGAAACATGCGTAAATCAACAAATAAAAACTACTACCCGCTCGACACAAACATGACAATGCCTACAAGCTAAAGGACAACATCCACAATCCCTACACAACGGCCTCGACGACTAGTAACTAGAACCTCTATGGTGCGCAAAACCAAATGCATGAAGGAATTACAACCCAAGCGCCAACAACAAACTTACAACGATCAATAACACCCACACGAAAATCACAGACTCTGGCCAAGTTATCATTCGCCTCTATCCAATAGGGCACACCATGATCCCCTCATCAGTAATCATGTCGTCCCCACGTGATAAGTGTGATGATAACCCTGGCGCAACATAACCTATCTGGACCAGGGACTCAATATAAATCCAATGCGCTAGGAGCCAAAATAGTTGACAAGAAGACTACGCCTACGCCTTCGAGCAACAGGTCGACAAGACACAAGATGACGTTGTTCAAATAAAATTTGTGCAAGCTATTACCCGACTTCGCCAACAAACAAACCCATTATGTGTTAAGAAAGATGCCTAAGTGCGAAAGGAGTGAACTATTATCAAGTTACTATTGTCATAAATGTTATCATACGGTAAATTAAAACAAGTGCTTAACAAAATAAAATAAAATAGCTGACTAACAATTACCTACTGACCATTAATATGTGCACTACTGATCTACGCTGAATATAAAATAATCGACTTCGCGGTCTAAAATAAAAATTCTAAATTAATCAATATTAAAACTATATATAATCGCTATCACACTAAAAGAGCTAGTATGAATGCATTGTTGGCATGCAATTAACACTATTCATAGCTCTAATTAACTGTATTGACCATTCTAAATTAATCACTTAAACAATGTTAACAGGTCTAAATCAACAACATTAACAATATATAATAACATTGACAATATCAACAAGATTAACAATATTGACAAGTCTAAATTTCATCGTTGGCATGTAATTAATAGTATTAACAATAAATATTAATTGTTGTTCATTAAAACACCATTGTTGTCTAATCAATGCATGAATCATTGCCCAGTGATTATCGCAGGATAAAGAATCAATCACTAACATAGCAACCCATTATAAAAATAGAATTGTGGTCATAAAGTGTGACTCTCAGCACAATAATTCGCTATCCCTCAGGGACTCGCGACCTGTTACTAATTAGATGCATATAAATCACTATCTAAAATCACATATTAAAGCGAAATTTAATGATGAGAAGTATGGGTGTTTCCCAGCCAAAAATTCTCACAGTAAAAACGCTAAAAATGTTTCCCAATACAGACCAATACACTATACCTACGCCCTCCATTACACTACCTATACATAGTACATACGTTGTACATTAACACTATCAATTTTGACTATAAATTATGAGCTACCATTGACTATACTTCGATTTCTAAGAATGCTATCTTATAATCATAAATTAAAAGGTGGTTGTCATTAAATTCGCTGGTCTATAACCATTGTTTTTAATAGGATTTATATTTATGAAGGAGATTAGCAAGGAAATGATTAAAAATCCCTAACTATAATCAAGGTAAAACTCAGTCAAAGGCATAAGTAAAATGTAGCGATTAGCATGGGTAAAACACATTGCATATTCCCATTCTTATTAAATTCTTATTAAAAAAGCAACTAAGTCCAGAAAGTGAGGCGTTATCCTAAAATTGTTGGGTTTAACATCATTGATTCTTATCATTGAGTTTTATTGATAAAAATCTAAAAATATCACTGCGTTCTATGAACATCGATCATCATTGATATTTAAAAAATATAAATATCTCTGAGTTTAATGAGTATCAATATAAAAATATAAATATCACTGAGTTAATATAAATATCACCAAGTTTTATGAACATCGTTGAGTGTTATGAACATCGTTGATATCTATAAAAATATAAACATCTTTGAGTTTTATGAGTATCAATATAAACATATAAATATCACTGAGTTAATATAAATATCACTGAGTTTTATGAATATCGTTGATTGTTGTGAATATCAATGATTTTTATGAACATCGCTAAGTGTTATGAACATCACTCATATTTATAAAAATATAAATATCTCTGAGTTTTATGAGTATCAATATAAAAATATAAATATCACTGAGTTAATATAAATATCACTGAGTTTTATGAGTATCGTTGAGTGTGATGAATATCACTGAGTTTTATGAATATCTCTGAGTGTTATCGCTTAAAATCGCAGTAAATATTTTCTCTCAATAAATAATGAAATCATGCAAGTTCTCAGTCAAAGAAGAAGGTAAATAAACACGATGGTTGAAGGTTCGATCGCGGTCTTTAATAGAAAAAAAGAGGGTTTCATAGAGTCGGTTACTGATAATAAATAAATCCAAATCACAATCACGATTAGTAAAACAAAACACTTTCATTCAATGGACAAGCGTTGATATCTCTCCATTCAAGAGCTAGGAACTGTCATGAAAATCGCAGAGATGATGTAAAATCGCAAAGGGTAATGAGCTGATCGTAGAGAGGAAAGATAACAATAGTTAGAGGTATTCAATCGAAAGAAGGCGCAAGACAATCAATCGACCGGGAACAATCAGTAGGGGTGGAACGTAGAGAAAATGTGAACAATCAAGAGGGGTGGAACGAGAAAACATCCTTCAAGCCATCATCCGCATAAAAAAAAAGAAGGGCATTAACTATGGGTTGTTATGCATCTAAGTGATGACCACACTTGTCTCCTAATCGACTACTCGTGTGGATTGGATGATCTAGGGATGAGGATGAGATATAAAGAACAATATTTTCATCATAATCAATCAAACAAGAAGAACAAAGATAACAACCAGGGATCAGTTTCCAGGGAAATCAATTCAATGTACGAGTGTAGCCATGATGAATCTTAAGTTCTCATTAAAAAGATGAGCAATCTTTTATTTTTTACTACCAACAGAAGTAATTAAAGCACAAGATCAATATTGATCTACCATGTACCAAAAGCATGTGTATTATAGCCCTGCTGCCAACTCGAGTTGTTAACCGTGTTCCATCCAAATCCTCGTCGCATCGATGATCTCAATCGGGATACCTCCCACCAACGCTAGGGGTACTCCTCTCCCCTTGTATTTCCCCGGAAATGCTAGGGCTTGGCGACACACACTAAACCAAAGAACAACTAGAAACTAGCTCGTCTAGCAAGGTCGAGCTACCACTCGTTACCCGAGATGGGTATCCCAACTCCCACAAGATAAGTTAGTCAAGACAAAAATTCTGCATGATAATATTACGCATCCAAGAAGAGATCGACACTCCTCCTCCTCCATCATTTTTATAGAGTTTTTAAGTGTTTTCTTTCTCAAATTCCCATTTAATTTATTTTTCATTAATTTAAATAAGAAAAACTCCCCCCCGTATGAAACCACAAAATCATGTAGAACATAAGGTTGTATTTCTATAACATGGTAAAGGAAATTCTAGCTCTTGTTGTCTCAAATGGATATTTCACAAAATCATGTATAACATAACGTTGTATTTTTATAACATGGTAAATGAAATTCTAGCTCTTGTTGTTTCATATGGAAACTCTATGTTGTGGTGGAGTTTTGATAGGTGTTTAGGATTACATGTTTTCATTGCCTCTCTAAAAATTTCCAAGTTACATGTTTTAACAAGAATTAGCAAGATTTTTTTTATATGTCTCATTAGAAATGGAGGGGTCAAAATGTAAGATAGATTATGATGAAGAGTGCATCATATACATACCCCTCCAAGGTTTGCATTATTTCTCCCATTGAAGGACTTTATATCAAATTTCTCTGAATTCACCACAAATCCATCTTAATTAGTTTTTGTAACTCCTTCCTATCATATGCCATTTTCAATTTCAATTTAACATGGATTTTGATCATGTTTATTAATTTGGTGATTTAAAGGAAAATAAAATAGGTAGAGTGATTAACTTAAAAACTTTTCATGTTATCATGATTATAAAATGAGACACATATACATATGTATTGCAAATTGTTATTCATTCCTTTAGAAATAGAACTAACATAGTGATTAGATGTAAATTGTTTGATGTTTCCATGATTATAAGATTCAACAGATATATTCTGCATATCACAATTCATTTTTGTTTGGTCTATACTCATAGAACATAGTTACAACATTCCTTTGACATATTTTAGACCACTAATATTTCCATCGCAATTAAATTTTTTAGGTGTATACTCATAGAATATAGATATATTATTCCTTCAACATCCTTTAGGAAAATGTTCATTCCTTCCTACATGTATAAATATAACAATGATAGATTGTTCGTCGCACATACTTCTAGTAATGATATATCGTGCTTTGCACATACTTCAAGTGTAGTGATTTCGTAATGATGGTGGTTAAGGTTGTTATCATCGTCATCATTATGTGTATGCCTAATTCCTTTTGTGTTCAACATGGATTTTATAGGTGACCCACACAGACATATATAATAAAAAATAAAAGTGTACCATAAATAAAATAGTTTGCATTATATCAATAACTTTTATGATCTACTACAAAATTGTTTAGTACATTGATTTGACTGATCCTACACTTCAAAATAAATAAATTACATTTATTTTAATAACTATTTAGTTAAAGTATCACTAATATTATGTTAAAGGTGGGAGTCAAGTACATTAGATACAGTTATACCAAACAAGATGGAATAAATTGCAAATATAAATAATAAATAAAATATAATTCTAAAACACTCCAGAGAATAAAAATAAAATAAAATGAATGCAATTAGAATATGAATATAATAAACATACATTGTTAGACATAAATATTTGAAGAGCACATATTAGCAAAGGAAATTATATAATGAGATATAACATCAAACTTAGGTTTAACTTTTTAAGCAATTAGATATCATTACAACTACAATAGCTTCATCTTAAATCATCACTCGTGAAATGTAAAAATTTTCTCAATTTATTTCAATGTAAAAAAGATTTTCACCATAATTGATTTCATATTTATATAAACCCATAATAAATCCAAAGTTAAAAATGACACTATACTAATATTATACTCTATTGTAAAACACCACTAAAAACCAAAAAACATTATATAAATATCATTAATAACATAAAGCATATAATTATAGATACCGTGTATACATCCAACTACCATTTGTATTCCAATAATCTATATCACTATCGAATTTAAATGTTTATTCTGATTTGTTTCAACAAACACAATGTTTATATAATCAACAAAAAGATGCATCTCAAAAAAGTGAAATAATATACATCTTTTAAAATATATATATATATATATGCTTACAATAATATATTTTGTTTTTAAACACAAATATGTATATATATAAATGCTTACAATAATATATTTTGTTTTTAAACACAAATATGTAAAGTAGATTCATTTAACACATTCAATCAAATACAAAATTCAAATTCATTATATTTATATAAAGAAAATAAACAACTAGATATATATATTAATGTAATATATTTTTTTTATATCTAGTAAGGTCCTTTCAAAACTAACTAACTTGAGGATTTAGCCTCTAAATTTTATGGTTGCAACACAGTTTTCAATCAACCAAACTAATCATC
>SNQJ01S0003339.1:18009-35841 GCA_010110895.2 Picea sitchensis
TATATATATATATATAAAATGATGCATAATAATATATTTCATTTCTCGATACAAAATATGTAGAATAGGTTCACGTAACATAATATTCAATCAATTATAAATTTTGGTCTATTTGATCAACATCACTAATTGAAACGTGTATGGGCTACCTAATGAAGATCTAAGAGATCATTCAACTCACTATTGATTTAAATATAGTACATCAACATCATTGATTTATTTTCACCACATAGTGTGTTAGGAACATGCATTGAAGAGAGGTTAGATTCATGTGCTTTCGAGGAGCAAGTGACAACACGAAATAATGGTGCTTAATCATGTGATTTATTTTCACCACATAGTGTGTTAGGAACATGCATTGAAGCGAGGTTAGATTCATGTGCTTTCCAGGAGTAAGTGACAACACGAAATAATGGTGCCTAATCATGCGATAGATGTGATCGAGGTGGTAAGGACACTGAATTTCATCAAAACACATATCTGTTTGGTTTGAGCATTAACCACCCTTCTTCATAAATAATGGACTTAAGTGGGCATGGGAGTGATAWATTGAAAACTTTCAAGTAAGTTTTTTATTTGATAGGCATTAGTTGAGGTTCTTATGCACATTTAGTTATCCTTCACAATATTTGAAATACTTTASGTTTTTTTCTAGTATAATGATCTTCTTAGGCCACTAAATATTTTYAGTTGCTTTCCTAGGTAGAAAATATGAAAACTACATTCTCCCAACACTCTTCTACAAAAAGGGGTCGATGGTTGTAGTGCAAGAGTGGGGCCTAGATCTTTATTCCGAAGAGAGGGACAACYTTATTTAGTCACGTTGTAGGCTTGGTTTCATAGATAATTTGGGGGAAAAATTATAGGAGGGTTAGAAGCCATTACGATTGGGTTCCAAATATTTATCAACCCTTACCTTCTATCATTTTGAAGGATTAGAGTCASTAAAAAAATATGAAATGGAAACATCTARATGTGAATCTAGGAGCTAGGTTAGCAAAACCAAAGTAGCTAGAAGAGGTAGACCTTGGTCTCACAAGTCCTAGTAAAGGAGGCCCTCCCAACAAAAGTACTAGAGTAGAAATAAAGGCTAGGGATGTCGCAGTGATGTACAAAAGAAGGTTCTCAACTACAATCAAGTAAGAGATAGAGACATCAGAAAAGATGGTCGAGGATAAAGGAGGAAATTCCTCATATGAGGACATGAATGAGAACCTTATGTATTGGATATGAGACACAAGGTTTTCCTAAAGTAGCAATATCAAGTATTTCAAGTTGGTTGACTTGTAATAGCATAAAAAAATCCTTCACTACTCAAATATTTTAAGAATGAGATGTGTAGCAACATGCCATGTTGGACATGTGATGTGGAATTTTTTAACCTCTACACTAGGCTAGGGTTTAGGGTTTTCGCTCATGCCTATGAAGGAGGGAGGGCCAGGATGCCCCTCTTATAGCCAGGCAATGACGAATGGAAGCATTGGAGAGGGATCCAAGCGGACCACCTTCGAACCTCATCTCGATCTTCGCTCAAAGTTATTAGCTGAGGGAACCTTTAAAGATAAAGAAATGAACATCAACTCAGGGAAAGTACCGACACCCGCAAGTGCGTCAAGTCCATGGCTTCCAAGAAAGTGTATTCTACAAGCACTACATGCCCCAAAATACATTATTAGTATACCTCGCATCGAGGAACATAAACAATATATGAGAGATTACGTCTTAGTAAGCAAATTTTTAGGGCTCTGGCCCTCAGAATGGGACCTGATCAAATGGATACATCATTGGTGGAAGCCCAAGGGACACTATGAACTGCAACTGGGCTCCAATGGCTTCTTCACCATCATCCTGCACAACGTAGAGGATAGAAACCACATTTTCGATGGAGGGCCATATTTTTTCAACTCAGCGATACTCTTCTTGAGGTTCTGGACAGAGAAATTTAGCCCTGAAACAGAAGACTTCACACATGCACCAGTGTGGATCAGACTATACTCCCTACCACAGGAATTCTGGCTAGAGGAGGTACTTGTAGGCATAAGCAACACCATTGGAATTTATGTTAAATCTTCGGAGGCCATGAAGCAAAGAAGATACACCTCCTATGCATGCATATGTGTCTACGTGAATATAGCCAAGCCACTCCCGGGGTCCATAGCCTTAGAATACCACGATGAGGACTGGATGCAAACCATTGACTATGAAAACATCCCATTCAGGTGCAGGAAATTCCATGAGCATGGACATCTTTTCAGAGACTGCCCCCTCAATGCCGCAAACAAAGAGGGTAACTTAGATGCCAGCAAAGACAAGGACGGCTTCACTCAGGCGCCTGGAAAGCGCAGACAAGGAGGAAGAAAGCAGGCATCCCAGGCCAGTAAGGATCAGTTCACCAACAAAAAATATGCAATCCTACAAGACCAATCGGAGAACCCTTTAGTCCCCCAAGAGGCGTCGACGGAGAAAATGACCTAGAAAATGGGCAAATGAAAAGAAGGAGCAACACTGGATTCAAACCCAAATACTTCGCCAACAGACCCTACTACTCGAATGGTAGATCAACTAGAAGCATAGGATGGGGATGTCGAGATGGATATCGACAAGCAAGAACTAGCAGGGGTGGACCTGGAGCACCTAGAGCATGCATATCAACAAAATAAACTGTACACCATACCTCTAGATCAACTATGAAAAGTGCACAAGGTATTCCTCAACTCCTCAGTCAGATCCACAGCTAGATCTAGTACGGGATTGGGAATACAAGGGAATCCACAAAAAGATCAATGCAAACCTCTGAAAGATGAAAAGAAGAGAGGAAGGATGTCAACAAGAAAACTCATACAAGAGATAGGTCACTTCATGGTGAACTCCTATCAGATCCACCTCATCTCGGACAACTTCCTGCCTCTCGCCTGCCCCTCCTCCTCATGAAGATCATCTCCTACAACATACGATGTCTCAACAGACGTAGCAAGCAAAAACTACTACGGGATTTGATCTTAGTAGAGAAACAAGACATAATGATGCTCCAAGAAATAAAATGTGCAACCGAAGACATGGATAGGCTTCTCCCCTATTGTTGGAAGTAAGGGAAAGCAGTATCCACAGTGGCCACAGGTACAACAAGAGGCCTAGATTTACTATAGAAACCCAGCACAACCATTATGGAAAACTTCATCATGACCAAATGGTCTATCACGACCGCCTACAGGTTCATTGGCTCCAACAAACCTGGCCACCTCTCCAATGTCTACGAATTAGCCAACTCTAGTGATAAGAAAGCCTTCCTCAGTAATTTGGAGTATCTGTCTACCTTAACCAAGGATAGAATATGGATTTTAGGAGGCGACTTCAACCTGATATGCAACCTAGATGAAAAAAAAGGAGGAATAAGGCACCTGGAATAAGAATTGAGCGACTTCAAAAATCTTCTAGACAACACAAATCTCATCGACCTAGAAACCTCCAATGGCACCTTCACTTGGAAAAACATGAGAACTAGAATACGTCAAATATCTTGCAGGCTAGATCGGTTCCTAATTTTAGACTCCCTCCTAATGGACGATGCAACTCTAGAGGCAAGCATACTGGATTTTCACGGGTCGGACCACTGGCCTATCCAACTATGGCTAGATGTGATGCCCACCCCGGGTCAGAAACCCTTTAGGTTTGAGTAGTTCTGTCTTAGTCAGTTGTATTTCCATCAGAAGATCCATGAATGGTGGAGGGAGGMAGTGGTACCTCATGACAAAAAGATGTATCGCTTCCAACAGAAGCTCAAGAATCTGAAGAAACAACTCAAACTCTGGAATAGGCAAACCTTTGGAAATATTTTTGAATCCCAAAAGAAGYTGGCAAATCAAATGAGCATGGTACAAAGACAGATCTGGGAGCATGGACTCTCTGAAGATCTTAAATCCCAGGAAACAACCATAGGCCAACAGCTGGAGGCCAGRAAATCCCAAGAAGAAATTCTGTGGAGACAAAAATCTCGYATCCAGTGGCTTAAGGAGGGCAACTGAAACACCAAGATTTTTAACAGATCCACCCTTCAATGGCGGCATGCCAATCRGATAACATAGTTAATCTCCARCAATGGTCAAATCATCCATTCTCATGAGGACCTAGAAAAGGAATTGGTTGCTTACTACAAAGATCTCTTGACGGAGCCTCAACAGAACAAATCCCAAGCCATCACCAAGGTTACGCAACACATACCTGACCTAATTATTCAAAAGAAGAACGTCACCCTAATCAGGCCCATCAATCTTGACGAAGTAGATCAAGCGCTTCAGGACACCCCCAAAGGCAAGGCCTTAAGACTGGAAGGATTTACTAGTTATTTCTTCCATCATTGTTGGCAGATGATCAAGGAAGAGGTATGGGAAATCATTGAATACTATAGATTATCAGGGCAAGTCCTCCTAGCACTCAACGCAACTTTACTCACCCTCATTCCAAAAGAGGGGCAGATAAATCACCCCAAGAAATTCCAACCCATCGCTCTTTGCAATGTAATCTATAAGCCCCTAACCAAAGTGATCGCCAAAAGACTCAATCCCATCCTACCATGGATCATCTCACCAGGGTAATCAGGTTATGTGGAAGCCAGGCAAATCTTGGACAACGTCATCCTAGTGAATGAAGTGATTCACTCCTTGCAGAAGACCTGCATGCTAGGTATGCTCTTAAAAATGGATTTATCCAAAGCCTTTGACAAGTTAAGATGGAAATACATGCATGTTATTCTCCTTCCATTTGGCTTCGACCACACCTAGGTAGAGTGGATTTTAAATATTACCTCCTCTTCCTTCTTTTCTATCTTGGTCAATGGAGTCCCATCCCGCCCTTTTTCTCCTTCTAGAGGAATCATACAAGGCGATCCTTTGTCCCCTTTCCTTTTCATTATCATGGCCGAGGGTCTTAGTCATTCCATACACGTCGCCATAGCAAGAAAAATGCTAACTGGTCTCCCCCTGCATGGTATCTCTCCCCCGATCTCTCACAACCAATTTGTTGACAACACCCTGATGATGGGCTCCCGCACAGTAATGGAAGCCCACTCCTTCCTCTCGATCCTTCAAACTTTTTGTGACACTTCAGGACTGGACTTTAACAAAGAAAAATCCAAAAATTTCTTCTTCAACACCCCAGGTCTAATTCAATGTCATATCTCTGAAATCCTTGGCTTCACCCAAAGCTCCCTTCCATCCAAATACCTTGGCATCCCCTTGCTAGAAAATTCCCATAGAAATAGTTCGTGGGAGCATATCCTCTCCTCATTTTCCAAGAGGCTCACTTCCTGGACCTACCAAGCCTTCAATCTCTCCAGCCGCCTCATTCTCCTCAAAGTCAAGCTCCAAGCCCTGCCTATTTACACCTTTTCTGCTCTTGCAGCCCCAAACTTCGTCCTTACAACCATCAAAACCTTGCAAAGGAATTGCCTTTGGCAAGGCCTTAAAACAGGGAAAAAGCTAGCACTTATTAGCTGGGATAAACTCTGCAAACCCAAAGCTCAAGGTGGTCTTGGTTTAAGGGACCCCTCAGCCTTAAAAAAAATCCTAAGTGCTAAGATATGGTGGAGGTGGCTCAAAAGACCTCAAGATCTATGGGCCAAGCTTTGGAGAAGGAAGTATCCACCCAACACGATAGAGAGAAACCTGATCAGATGGAATGGGGACAACCCTAGTTCCCTAATTTGGGCGGAAGCCAAGTAGAATCAACATCTTGTTATAAGTCATGCCTTCTGGGAAATAAGAAATGGGAAAATAACTCTATTCTGGAAAGATTTAGGGTAGCATTGGCCAATTTTGGAGCACAAAGACTCGACTCACACTTTCAGCATCCCAACCATGCAGGCGGGCCTGACAAAAGTGGTTGACTACTTGCAGGACAACCCAACATAGCCAACTTGGAGATGATGGAAATCAAACAAGGAAGACCTGAATTTAGAGGTATAGGTGGACCTTCATCCCTGGCTTAGTGCAACCAATAAAAGGAAAATCCCCAATCTGATAGGTGAGGACATCCTACGATGGGGACACTCTCCAAGGGGAACCTTTAGCATAAAATATTCCTATGCCATTAATACTCACTGAGACCTGTTACCTTCAAGGAAGGAATGGAGCAAAATATGGTCCCTGAAACACTAGTAAAAAATCAGTCTTTTCATCTGGCTTGTCACACATGCAAGCATTCTCACATGGGATAACCTCTTGAAAATGGGTTTTTTGGTTCGTCCATATGTATGCTCTGTGGGGAAGATGCTGAAATGATGAACCATATCCTCAACACCTGCCCCTACACAACTCAAGTCTGGGATCAATTTGCGTTTATCATGTGCACCTTAGATCGCAAGTAGGACAACATCATCAACACCATACCAGACTAGAGAGACAAGGCTTTCCAATCACCTCTTCTCACCCGCATCTGGCAACTTCTCCCAGGATTTATACTATGGAAAATATGGAAGGAAAGAAACAAAAGAATCTTCAGGAATGATCAACTCCCTTGGCAGCACTGTTGGAAACAAAGTTGCCACAATATTCTAGAAATAATCAGACTACAACATTGGAATGAAACAGATCTAAATGGACGTCCTTCAGAGCAAAGTATCCTGCAACATTGGAATGTCAATCTGATTCAGGGCTTTCCCCTCCCCCCTACCACTCCACCTCTTCAAGGTAGCCCCTCGCATTAGTCCCCCCCCACCGGAAGACTTCATCAAACTCAATTTTGATGGCACCTTCAAGGGTAACCCAGGGGTAGCAGGTTTCATATTGGTCTTCCACAATCACCAGGGTAACATACTTCTCATCAACGCAGGAAACCTAGGCCACACTACGAACAATGTTGCTGAGTTATGGGGGCTCCCTAGAGGCTTGAAACTAGCAATTGAGCACAACTTCATCAAGCTGGTTGTTGAAGGGGATTCGCTAGTCATCACCAATCTCTTTGGGATAATCTTGGAAGGAGATGACCCAAAGAGAATCTCAGCTTGTTGGAGTCTCTCCTATGGACTAAGAACAATTGTGGATCTCCTCCAACCCAATCAGGCCTTCATCCCCTCACACATCAGGAGAAAGGCGAATCAAGTTGCGGATGAACTGGCTAATGTGGGAACAAATTGGGAAGGACCAAGGCTCCTATGCCAAACTTCCCTCAATCAGACCCACCCCATCCTCCAATGATGCAATGAGAAAGCCACAACAATGGACAAACCCCTGGATGGGGTGATCGTGCAGGACACATGGCACTTGGAGGCAGTGCGAGGTGACCAACATGGATATGGCCATGTGATTGAGGTGTGGCATACACCACCACCACCACCATGCATTTAAATCTCACTTACGACAATCCAGACACCATTAATCCTGGTGTGCCTAGCCTTCTCATGTTGTCACCTCCATGGCTCAGCTCAATGAACATGCCATTACTTTGCGTGTTCGACATTGCCTCCTTCTTCAGTTGCGAAGCTATGCCTCATTCCACTCCCCCTCCTTTGTTGTCATCCCCTACAACTGCCTATATCTCCATCTCCTCCTTGTGCACCTAGGCTCTCCCCTTGCACTTACCTTCTCCCCTTGGGCCATCAGAATGCTAAGGCAAAGGGGAAAGCCAAGGCGAGGCTCGCCATGGAAACCACTCCGGCCTCAGTTGGTCCTCCCTCTGACGCCTGCACCTTCCACGGGATCTTCCCCTGGTTCATCCCCCTCGCACTCCTTGCAGTCTCAGTTGAATAAGAGCCAAGCGCCCCCTCCTCCCCTCCCGCTTCCCATCTTGAAGGGATGGCTCTCTTCGAAAGTTCACTGGATTTTCACACAAGACCCATCTTTGACCTGGTCTCTTCATCATGGGCGCCCCCTGCAATCCCACCAAACTCACCAACCAGCGCACCTGGCACTCCAGAGAATTACTCCACTCACCCACCCTCGGGATAACCACCTTTTCTCTAGGGAACTCAGTCGGGGCCACACTCCTTTTCAGACTCATTCCCAGACTCACAATTGTAGGATAGCATTGCCATCCTCCACGGGCTGGTCTTTGAGCTTCACCAGGGTCTGGATGACCTCTAGTTTCGACTGGAGATACTAGACGGTAAGACCTTTGCACTCCTCCAAATCCTCTCCACCATCCATGGGGCCTTCCACTTCACACCAGATGTAGCTGGGGTAGTAGAGTACACTCATGCAGGTAACTCAAGCGATGGGTGGATTCCCACAGGAGATGGAGACTCGGGTTTGGCCATGGACGTGGCCATGGACGAGGAATACATGCCCATAGAAGAAGAAACACCCAGTGAGTACGTTGCAGCAGGAATGGGCATGCATTAGCCCATGTAAGTGGGAGGCACATGACTCGATGATGGAAAGGAAGGAGGTGACTTAAGCACCGTCGCACATCAGCAGATGGAATGGAGGGGGGCAGTTGTCGAAGAGGAGCCATGGGACCAAGCAACCTTTTCCACCTCTCTGTGTGGATGTCCAAGTTAAAATCCATGTGTATGACCAGCACAGGGGTCCACTTATCACCGTTCACCTTTTGTTGCCTCATGACTGGCCATGGACGAGGAATACATGCCCATAGAAGAAGAAACACCCAGTGAGTACGTTGCAGCAGGAATGGGCATGCATTAGCCCATGTAAGTGGGAGGCACATGACTCGATGATGGAAAGGAAGGAGGTGACTTAAGCAATCACAGAGACTGCATGGAATGGAGAGGGGGGCAGCTTGGTTTAAGAGGAGCCATGGGACCAAGCAACCTTTTCCACCTCTCAGGATGTTCTAAGCAAACCATGTGTACACCAAAGACAGGGTCCACCTACTGCTCACCTTTGCTGCCTCATGACTGGCTAGTATTGGGGTTCGGGTTTATTCGTTTATAGCTTTAGTTTATGTTATTTTGATCACATTTCCTAAGACTGTGATATTTGGTCCCAATAATCCAGACTAGTTGAACCGCTCTTTAGGAAGTTCGCCATTGCATGCTATTTACACCATGGGTACCCTTGTAACTCCTCGGCTTAGAAGGTTGTTTATATACAATTTCACTAAAAAAAACATGCCATGTTGGACAAATTGGACTTCTTAAGCTACATATATGAAGCATTGGTTAAGATGATATGGGGCATGGGTGTGGTGGAATGCGATCAGAACCAGAAGGACTATTCAATAGCTATGAAGGCCCACACATACATCAATTTAGTTTACATATATGTGGACTAATGCTATAAAGGATTAGGACTAAGTACCTCACTGACTGGATTACGTTTTTTGTGGTCATTTCATATTAAACATTAGGATTTTTCTAGAAAATAATATAGACCATTGATTAACAATTTTGTATCTCAAAAATAACTTATATTATTATTGACATACAATATATATATATATATAAAACTAGATAATTCTTTTAATACTATGAACAACTATGTTAGTATGAACAACCAGAGACTTATCCCGAAATGCTTGTATTTTTTTCTATACTAATTAATGAATGAGTAGCTAAATTTAAAAAATAAAAATAAAAAAAAATCTACTAATCTATTTAGTACAACAAAATAAGCGTCACCCTACATCAAAGAGTAGAACTTACACAATGAAAAAAGTAAATGTCATGCTTGGTTTAACGTTTTACCCCTAATGAATAAAGCGTTTAATCCAAGGGAGAATTTTTTTTTCTCCTTGAATCCATTGCTTGATCATCAACTCTACATAAGAAAGATAAAATATTTTTTATAGCGTGGTCCAAAATCAAAACAAAGAAGCTCCATCCCCACTTCCATCCCCACAACGTATAGGTTGCTCGAATGGTCATAAACATTAAAATATTATTGAGATGAAAAGAAAGGTCGATAAAACCTTTGAACCATTGTACACATTTTGATAATGTTAAATTTAGATTCAAAAGTGTGAAATTCAGATTTTAGAAGTATGAATAATATCTCAAAGTGTCAAAATAGAGTTTTAATAGTATCAATATCATTTGTTAATATTAATATCAATATATATTATATATTAACCTCCATAAAAATATGACATACATTACTTATTATATCAAGACTTACTATATCAATAGTAAAAAAAATTAAAAATATAACAAATATATTCATTAATTTCGAGAATACACAATATTATTAATATTTAAAATAGAGTACAATAAGGATGACCACTAAGAATGCTAATTACAACAGATAAGATCCATAAGTACAAAATCCCCACTAAAATCTAATAGTCATTTCCAACTCTGTCACCTTACCTGCAAATATTTTAACTATATTATTATAGAAATATTCACAAAACCTACATCTAGACCCAACATAGAACAAACTATATGGTGCTCAATAGTTTTAATAGAAGTAAGAGACACAAATTACCAATGACTATTCCTAGTGTTATTACAAGATGCGAGTAATTAAATATCATTTTCAAATATAGAAGGCCAATTTGAAACGATTGATAATATCATTGTACATTGTACAATGCTCTTGGGATGGTGCTTAAATCAACCATGGCTCAAGGCATAGTTGAAGGAAATAGAACCACATGGTCCATAGACGTTAATCCATTTGTTATCTTCCCTAACCATATTCAACATGTTCAATATTTTTTCTATGCAATTGATGCTTCTTTTCCGATGCATGCTCTCAAAAATGTCTCTCACAACAAATCGATGATTAAGGCGGATACCCAAATACATGTAACAATTGTAAGCACGGGAGATTAGATCGCCACTTTTGTTAAAGGTAGTGGGATGTATTCCTAGAGATAGGTACCTCCTCCTCATCCTATTATGTCGGTCTTAGAAATTTGTCCCTTAGTACATGATGATGGAAATAAAGAACACCTTAGTACATGATGATGGAAATAAAGAACACTATTAGTTGGCCACAAGCTATAGATTTAGACTATGTGATGTCTCATATGCCCAACCCCACAATCTTCTGGTCCTCCACAGACATGTAAAACATGTAGAAGTGAATTATTGTCATTTATTTAAACTTTAAAACAAAACATCATTATGTCGATCGATTCCTTTGTGGAATCTTGCAAACATAATATTCCTTTGTGGAATCTTGCAAACATAATAGGATTGCATATCTCAATGCTATAACAACAACATCATTATGTTCCTTATTATATTCCTCACATACATTAGCATCATGGTATTGCATACTCAATTATTCCCTAAGGATCTGAACCTTCAATTCTCATAATTCTAAATCAACTTGAGCAATCGATTGGTATTATATACTCACTATATAATATGTGTAAATGAATATAGGAGAAACAACGAATAAACGTATGGCCATATATCCTCCACACATTCATTCGTTTAAATCGTTGCCAATTTTTCTTTGTCACCTCTATCCTCCTTTAATGTGGTACTCTTCACCCATATCTTGGGTATGTTTATTCCAATATTATTATTGGTGATAAGAAAAATAACATGCAATGCATCCTTCCAGTTGTTGATATGTTACTTACCATGCTAATTGAAATCCTTTGAATAATTATGTCACAACATCAAAACATAGAGGGAATATTTTTTTCCATTTTTCACCATCTCATTCAAATATAAAAAACACTAGGGGGACTAAGTATATTCCTTAGAGAAGATTTCCAAGGTGAAGATTGGTAGTGCACATTGAATTCTTTGTCCTACCATCTAAAATATCCTCTAAATTTTCTTTTGTTTCTCCATTATAGACAAATGGTGTAATTACTCTACAAGTTTGAATGCCTTGTACAGATCGCCCAAAAATATATTCATTAACATTTTATTGTTTTGATAATTAAGGAATATTGATATTTAATTTTTTTCATAACTGAGGAATATTGTGTATCGAATATGTCCATTTGGAGATGTTCTATTTTCATGAATATCTGATGAAGAAGCTATGCATTGTCTAACATTTTTCAATATTGAATCTCGCAAAGAACTCAACAAGATCCATCCAATCATAAGCTTTAATGTAAATAACAAGGCATCCAAATTACATATGGAAAGATGGATATCAATGTGACATGATAGCAAAGTGCAATTCCATCCTTTCATCTAGTTATTCAAAGACACACTAAGAGAGATTGGAAAAATCATTCTCATAATGGAAGGCTCAATAACATGTCTCTCACATAGAGGACGTACATGAATCAATGCAAAAAATTGTCCAGGAAAAGATATACTCCTAACATTGTTGGTATACTAGCTAGAACAATCATTATTTACACATTTGTCTCATGATTTTGTGTTGACTTAGTAACCCATCCAATGTACTTTGCCTATTTTTTTGTTTTATGTGGACGAAGATTTTTTTTGACCATAGAAATCATAAAGGGAGTACTCAAAAGGTTTGATGCTTCAATTCTCATCTCCACTAATAGGTTTTTCCTCATCCTCCTATGCTTGATTTTTATATATGTGGATTGTGGATGGAACTCCAATCTTAAGAGTTTTTCATGGGGGTCAATGAGTCATCACTAATGAAAACTATTGAGGTGATGAACCTCTCATTCTCTTTGAGCTATGGACATCGTTGAGTGGATTTTTTCGAACCTCTAATTGAATTATATTGGTTACACATAAAAATGTCATGATACATAGCAACAACCCTCCATTTCCTCCAATTCCAATAGTCATCAAGCAATATTCTCTTTAAATATCACAAATACATTGTTCTTCAGATGCCCATTAGAAACAACAATTATGGTTCATAAGTTGTGTTCTTCGTCTACGACCTCTTGAACATGAACATGTGTGTCATTCAATGTTTGGTTTATGTTATTTCCTACACACTGCTATGTTTCATCTGTTTATTAGTATATGTCCCATATTGTAGCATACTCCACCTATCCATATTTCCTAGGAGCCCTATCCATATTTCCTAGGAGCCCCCTACATCCCCTCTTCACCTTCACATCTTGAATATTATAAACAAAATTATGTGGAAATATTACATACAATTAGAAATCATATAGCGAGTATGTGAGAGGTTTGTTGCTTCAATGATCATCTACACTGGTAGGTTTTTGTTCATCTTCATTGTATATGTAACTCAAGTATTGAGATATTTTGATTGGGATTCAATGAGTCATCACTGGTGAAAATTGTTTAGGTGATCCTCTCATGCATTTTGAACTATGGATCTCTTTTAAGTCGATGGTTTCCAACCTCTAATTGAAGTGTATCAATTACCCATAAAAAGTTGTGATACATAGCAACAACCCTTGATTTTGTCCAACTCCTAGAGTCCTTGGAAGACTCTCTTTATATATCATCACTCTAGTGTTCTTGAAACCTCCATTCGAAACTAAAATTAGGGTTGATAAATTTCCTCATATTCCTAGAGCCTCTTGATCATCGACATGTTTCATTTCATGTTTGGTTTATGTTCTATCCTGCAAACAACCATTTTCCATGTGTTTATTGGTCTATGTTCCATCCTGCAATGTACTCCCTTATCCATCTCGCTAGCCACCCCATATAATCTCCTACTCACCTTCACATTTCCTTAAAACTATCATCTGATTTTGCTCCATCATCATCTCTTCATCCTCTTAATTGTTTCCTCTTCTATTTCTATCTGGAAAAGTCATAGTCATTTATATGCAATTATTGTAATTGGGTGATTCATACATAGAGTTACATGATGGTTAAACATATTTCTTGAGATGTGGAATGAAGATTAACCTTATGAAGTATTCATTTTCCATCATAAAACATAATCATGTGATATTTAAACAACATGACCACCCTAATTCACTTCGACATTCCCTTTCCCCTCCTTCAGGAACATGCTAGTTAATCAAAGTATTTGATCCATAATTCAACCTTAGATTCCAAAATATTTCTTTTTCCTTGTGTTGTGGATGAATGTTGGATATAAAAACGCATTTTACATGTATCTTTACTTTACTTTAATTAGATTTACTTTACTTTAATTAAGAGTCTCACCCTCGATAAAGGAATGTACTTTGTAAGCCACAACCAAAAGGAGTATATGAAATCTCTTATCCAACTGGAACAAAAGACATACTAGAGTTATTTAAGTTTGTGTGAGCATGAATCATTTAGTATACTAGTATTGAATGGTGTGGTGGGGTGTATATACATCATTCAATTATATTCATATATGTGATGTATGTGAACATTTCCATAGTATTAAATACTGCTATACATAATATTTACACCTTATTACACATGCGGCCATAGGGTATATAGTATTACGTTTAACTATATATTCCTTGCTCATTGATGACAAATTTGTATAAGTTTTGCATAGTATTACATTAAACATTAGTTTTTTCTTTCTCCAAATATTTAAAACTATTTATTTTTCATCTCATTTGCAATTTAACTTGAAGTCTTATTCAGGAGCTTACGATGGCCTTCTTCAAATTACTGAAGTTACTCGATTATTTCATGTTTCAATACTAATTGGCAGATCATAAAGATATTTGGCTTTGTGATCTTCTCCTCACACAACACACTAAGAACAACAAAGAACAAATTCCATGAATGAGTGACACTTCAATCAGCTCAACACTATGAATACGATCGTGCTTCTATCAAAAAGTGTATTGCTTCAGGGTATAACCAATAATTCCTATCTGTACTGAGTGAAACAAGATGAATGCTGATGGCCAGAGATCAGGGCTTGTGTGGCTTCTCCCTAATCAACAACATTTATGGTCTTTAATGATCATGCTAGTGCACTCGATTCAGGGTCGTTATGAGGAAAATTAGTTTATTGAAACCGACAACATCAGGTTACATGATGGAAGAAATGAAATGATTTCTGCAAAGCATATTTCTTTGCTCCTTAAACGATCCCTTGGACTGACCAACGACGAAGTGGATAATCCAAGAACTGGATGGTGTTGTTGACTTTTCCATATTTCGGGGCCCTGCCATTTTACACATCATTAACAATTTAAACAAAGCTAATGTAAATATCTTGATTACGTTGCATCACAAGATTAACTAGAATTATGGTGTGGAGAAGATCCTGTTCTAAAACCTCCAACCACACCACACCAAGTATAGTAACATATGGAAATTTGATATTTAATGTTGATTATTCTCTCATTGATGCTCGAAATCCTCCAACCACAGCAAGTCAACAAATCCTACATGTGTTTCTTGCGAGTGAATCTTCTATTTTTTTAATATCCTAAAATAAAATCTTTAATGTGATGAGAGATATTTAGTATTTTTGGATTTTCACTCCAGTTGTTGTCTACATATAATATACTACATCGTTCATATGATCAATTATATTTGGTTTTATGATTTGAGATTAGGGCTGGCATTTTGTTTGGATTTTAAATTAAGAGTAGTTATTGCGAATTTAATGGGATTTTATATTATGAATATTTTATTGGTTGAATTTGATGAGATATTATGTTATGAGTATGTTGTTGATTGAATTTAATTGTTAATAGGTCTACCTTTTTTTTTTATGAAAAAAAAACTAGCTTCTATCCCAGTAGAGAAAAGTTAGAATATTAAGCTCTCCAGCTCATACACTTATTAGATTGAAAATGTGGTGAAAAATATTATATCCACATAGTTGTACAATCAACTAACTAAAAAATACTCACACTTCGAGAGCTGCAAGCACCATATATAAAAAAATAATAAAACAYTAAGTAGACTAGAGATCCCATTCCAGAATCAACAAACTTAAAAGAAGGGTCCTTCTCCTTTGGAGATAGAGGCTCCACMTGAGAATTCCTCCAAAATAACAACATTGCTTGCAAGAGATAAAGATTATTCTAATAAAGAATCTACCCAATAATTGTGCTCACGAAAAATATGATGAAAATCATTATGACTAAAGAATATAAACAAAAAAAAAAATGATGAAATTCATTATGACTAAAGGATAGAAAAATGATGAAATTCATTATGACTAAAGGATATAAAGAAAGTTCTCGCTTCATGGTCAAGATGAAGCAGGTCCAAGGTGAGAAGTCGAATAGCCGCCAACATCCATGAAAAGTTTTGAATCGCCAAATACCTGAGGCTCATCCACATTACTCCCAAGACTCACATTTTAGAAGGGAAAAGAGAGCATCAAATTCCCCAATGTTATGAGTTCCAGGACCCATGTTGGCTATCCCTATTATGAAATGATCTTCTATAAAATAAAGAATGAAACCGAAACCATAGGTTCTATTCTCGCCTTCACATCTGCCATCAAAAAATCCCCGTTCCCACTGCTTTTCGATCACAAGAGGGCCTACTATACAAGCTTTGTTTTGAACAATAGAATCTTTGTAAACATCGAACAATGCTAGGGACTCCCACGATAATTTAAAGGTAGGATACAATCGATCCTAAGAAACACCAGCATTCCTTACCGGCCACAGCCTCCACGAAATCATCAAAATAGGAAGAGAACACAAAATCTTTAAACAGGGATTGTGAAAAAACTCCTTTAAGCATTCATCCAAGTTGGATTTTTCCCACATAGAAGGAAGGAATAACCTGTCTTGCAACTTCCTTCAAAACTTGTCGAGAGAAGACAAAAATCCTGAAAAGATTGTCATTTGATTCGCCCTTCTTATTGCATAAATAACAATAGTCAGGCTGTTGTTTTCGTTGATAGTGCAATTGGTCCCAAGTCAGTGTTGGAAACATGCCAACAAATTTCCCATGCGGTCACATGCACATGCATGCAGCTATGTTAGGAATGTGCATGCATGCACTCTTTTGTGAACAGATTATGTAACTAGTGGATCTAATTATAATTAGTTAGTCTAGTTGTTTGAGAGATGTTATATATATGAGCATACCCATAGAGGTGAGAGTGAAATGTGTAGAAAGTGTGTGAGAGCAAGATGCAACACAGAGGTGTTGTGTGTATGAGAGGAGAGGATGGTTGTATGTCTAGGTTGGCTATTGTTATTCTCCTAATAATAAGAATACCAATTGTTATTGGGTTTCCACATAAATCACTCTGTCAATTGTGTGATTGATGTTCTCGGTTTAATCTTGTTTGTTGATGCTCTAGTTATTCCGCTTTGTTTTGCTTCTGCATCCCAACAAATGGTATCAGAGCAGGTTGAGTAGGTGTCGCAGGTGAACCACGTCAAATTTTTTGCAGGTCTCTTGTAAGCACAAAAACCTTTGGACGTGTTTTTAATACATAAAGACAAACAAACCGAAATACTAAAAATCCTAAATACTTTATGAGAACATATAGTGTGATTGAGTTTCAAATCATCAACACTCATAAGGAAGTGTTAGAGGTGCACCACTTCAAACACCACAAAGCACCAAAAAAATCGACGCTCCCCAATACACACTTAAGGAGCGGTATCTCCAAAAATGGCACCACCTCAGAGGATTACAGGAGCGCCTATCTAAAAAATTCTCATTGTATGAAGTTCATCGTATAAATTAAAGTGCAAACTTGGGGTTTGACATGATCTTGAGCTTTAAATTTTTTTTTAATGAAACAAGTCGGTGAGGTGGAAGATAAGTTTGAACCATTCTTGAAAGTGAGTGGATGTTTAAGATAAAATATACGAACCAAACACACGGTGAGGCTACGCTCACTTCTCTATAATTTAATGAAGGAAGATTACATCCTTATATAGGAAAAGAATCTACCGAGTCGGTTACATGAAAACCAAAGACAACTAGACTCTTAACTAAGAACTAACTCTTAACATGCCTACAATTGACTCTCACAACTGAAGCTTATAACTAGTGCTTACAACTGACACTTTATCCATTATTTCCAAGTCTCCCCCTTAATGGAAAATGGATTGACTTCTACACCTAACATCTCCCTAAACAGTTCAAACTTAATCTTTCCAAGA
>SNQJ01S0003339.1:67384-82303 GCA_010110895.2 Picea sitchensis
GACACATAAGTAATGCTCAAGCCCAGGATTCATCCGATTGATTTTGACCACTTAATGTCTCAGTGCTAGCGACTGTTCTGAGGAACAAGGACGTGTTTAAATCCCTTAATCAATCACCACTCATAACTTCAGTCTAGATTAGCAGTCATACATCTACATTATTACATGGTGCAAGAGTAATATAACTACTAAAATAATCATATATCAACTTTATTTAATGGTGCAAGAGTAAACTAATTTTTTAAAAATTCATACATCAACATAATTAATGGCGCAATAGAAATCTAGTTTTTAAACAATCATACATCAACATTATTCAGTGGCGTAGTAGAATCTAATTACTCAATCAATCATACATCGACATTATGTTCATGGCGCAAGAGTAAGCAAATTACATAACTCATCATACACCAACATTAATTTCATGATGCATTATTTATCATCAACTTTATTTTCATGGCGCAAGAGTAAGCAAATTCCTAACCAATCACACATCAACATTTATTTCATGACACAAGATTAATCATTAATTCTGGTATATCGAAAAAATATAATCAGATTAATTAACTTACCCACTAAATCTGCAGATCCTAAAATTCTAATTAGCTAGAATCATAACTAGAGACTTGCGCTCATATCCATATAATTATTTATATCTGATGATTATATTAATGAAAGGTTTACTTATTATAATAAATCTTCTCAATGTTTAAATGATAACTAAAGCAATATAAATAACCTCTTTGAGAAGGTCTTATTAGATTTCATTCCATACAAGATTAAGATATCCCAACCTTAATACATGCGAGGATAAGTCGATGATCCTCTAAGTCCATATACACAATAGGAAGAGTTATTACCTAAATCTCTCTAAGTATGATGCCAATGAATATACCATCATGGTAATAAATTACCGCCTAATCACGCCCTCGACAAGATTTAACGATCAATTATTCAGTTATGAAAAAGATTCTAAGTCACCTCAAAAACAATCCTTTTTTCAGATCTAGCTTTATGCATCTTAAAAAAACAAAGCGATAATGGATTATTCATATTAGAAAATGAAATGATGTACATAAACAATTCCATCAAGTTTTATGTGATCTGCAATATTATCTTCAACATAGAATGTTTGAATTATAGGTGCAAGATTTGTAGTACCCGTCGTTTCAATAACTATATGGTCGAATTTGACTATCTTTGTTTTCACCAATTCTGGAAGCATTCACACAAGGTCACCTCTTACAGGACGGCATAGACAACCTTTATTGAGCATTACAATATCTTCAGCTGCCGACATTTGTGAAAACACTAATGATCCATCAATATCTACTTCACCATACTAATTTTCTATGACTAGAATTTGTTTTCCATGTTCAGAGGTTAGAATAAGTTCCAAGCCAAACGTAGGTCCAGTCTCTAGAAAAACACTGGGTAACTTCCTTGCAAAAGCACAAAGGAAGTTCCAAGCAAAACTGTGAGTATGTTGGGTGAAAAATTGCAGAGTAAAAAAAAAAACGCTAAGTGTGTTGGCTGAAAAATCATCGGGGAGTAAATTCAAAATCGCTGAGGGTAAATAAGTGCGAACCACGACTCACTAATAGTAAGCTAACAAAGAATCGGTTTACCGTTATCTCCAAGTAGTTACAAGAACCAGGAGATAATTGCAATGTAAGGGTGAATACTGTAAATGCCATTGATGTGGAAACAGACAAAATCAAAACTTATACGCTAAGAGTAATAAACAAAGAGAAATCTGGAACGCATTATGGCCTTGGATCTGATAATTAAGTATGAATATTTTGGGAATAGATCAAAGGGCAGCGATGAGAGATTTCAGGAATTGTTCAAGTTTAAGAGAAGCCGAAATTAATAAAAGGACACTCAGGAGAACCCAATTATTAATGTGGCTATAAACTTTGTTTTCTGAAATAATTGACATGCAAAGGTCCTAAGGGCGATCAGAAGGAAAAACGACATCACAGGAAGCACTTACGCCCAAGGTGACAAGGGAGATCCCACGGGCGTAACCTGATCCGAGTCTGGGTTAATCGTTCCCTCGAATTCTTGGAATCAGAAAATGTAATGGAGATCAATTAGGTAACAAATAGGGCAGCTTTATCGCACCTACCCAAGACCCACACGGGATCAAGTTTTAGAATTCCTAAGGCTATGCACAGGTGCGCCCTCACTCCTTAGTGGTAGAAGGGTTGCAGGAATCCCACCACATAGATCAAACAATATCGAATCTAAAATTCGTGATTACCACAAATTTTCTACCGGAATGATTCAACTTAATGCACAGTGAAAACGAAAGTCTGCATTTCCATCTAATAGTTTCGTTGGTCGGAAATTTAGCTCATGGAAATCCACTCACATTCAATCGAACATGCAAATTGTCCTTTAGAGTCCCCACGATTTCTTTTTCAGGATGATCAAGCAATTAATCAAAATATACGAACTACGATTTTGTTGGGCAGTAGGTTACCAGAAAAAGGGTTTTTAACTTCTTCTATGCATACCCAGGGCAGCGATATCTAGATTGAAAAAATCCATAGTGTAGATCCGGTCTCAATAGCAACGCGATTTGCAGAGTTATTAACCTTAAGTCTCCGGAATGTCATTAATTCGATCTTGCTAGCTCAATTTCCACTTCGTATTCTGCGTAAATAAATCATTTTACAGTCCATTATATAACTCTAACAATTTCAAGGGAGACCCCATTAGCACTGAATAAGTGGGAATCAAATTGGGTAGAAAAAGGAAAAGTAGTTAATAAAATTCCAATACTCGGTCTGAAAAATTGAATGACAGTAATATGAGAACTAATTTTTATCACACAAAAACATCAAGTATCATGACGAATCAATATAAGAAATTCGATCACAACTCATGGAGAAATTACAAGAACTCTACATTACATCTAAAATCTTAATGCAAATTACAACACAACTCAATGAGAATACCGTAACCGACAAAGGTGATATTGATGATGTCTTGCAGCAACTTGCGTTCCTTCTTTCTTTCACTTCCTAATTGTTGAGACTTCACCGATACCTCCCAGCCAAGACTAGGGGTACTATTCTTCCCCTTACCCCCTCGAGGCACAAAGGGGCAACTCACGCAAAACCAGAAAAATACTCTAGCTGTGAGCTTGCCTCACAAGGTAGAGCCACCACTCTCTCTCAAGCTGGGTATCCCAAATCTCACAAATAAAACCAATCAAAAATTTTGTTGCGAGCTTGTTTCGCAAGGTAGAGCCACCACTCTCTCTCAAGTTGGGTATCCCAACTCTCACAAGTAAAACCAATCAAAAATTCTGTAGCATAACTTTGCCCATTA
Source organism: Picea sitchensis (assembly GCA_010110895.2). NCBI lineage: Eukaryota > Viridiplantae > Streptophyta > Pinopsida > Pinales > Pinaceae > Picea > Picea sitchensis. Next base: position 70,727 of record SNQJ01S0003339.1, read on the forward strand.
CCAGTGATCCTTTCCCCTCTTTTCCATTTTCTTTATAGAGTTTCATCAATGACACATCCCCACTTACACAATTAATTCACTTTTTAATTAGATAAACTAGAATTATTTCCCCCTTTCACTTATCACCCTTTCTCGCAAGTTGTACAAGAAATTCCACATTATATTTTAAGTAAAGTCAATTTTCCTCACCCATTCTAAAAGAGTTCCTTAAATCACTCCTAGTTGTCTCTTTATTCCCCTTATTATCAATTAATGACTCACGCCTTACTAAATCTTAGTCGAGTTAAAATATGAGTCTTCTCCTAGTTAAACTAGTAGTAGTTAGACTCTAGATTCCTTTCTATGCGTTCACATATTCTTTCGTTCTTTAATTCCTTCTTATCTTAAATTCCAATTTGGTATTTTCTTGCGCATATGTGTATTAAATCAAATCTTTAGGTTTATTTTTCACACTTTTTTTTTTAATTCTTGCTTGATTTACTTCATTCCCTTTTTATTTAATTTATGATTTAGTTTTAGTATTCTTACCAACTTAGACTTAGGCATAACTTTGAATAGGCTTAGACTTTCATTCGTGAATTTACAATTAATAATCTCGATCCTTAATTAATAATCCAACAATGCTTAAAGTTTTTACAAGGTTTAATTATTCTCTCAAGGTTTTCTAGGCCACCTAGATTCATTGACTCAAGTGTTACTTTCACGACATGTCCTTCAAGACTCACTTTGTGCTCCAAGGGTGCCACTCTCATTTTTAATTGTTTTGGTAGTTGTCCGGCCCTTGGGGTCGGAACTCCATTCGGGCGACCTTGTGAGAGACCAAGGGCTTCTGAGGAACAAGGACCTCGCCTTATTGCACACCCGTTGGAATCTTCATGAGCGACTGTCTCAGTCTGCCCTCACAACATCGTGGACCTATAGAACTAGGTAATCATTAACCTACAATTTGAGCCACCATGGGAGTGTTAGTAGGTTGTCACAGGGATGTTGCCACACATCTCCCTCAATATATGGTTTATTTGCATGGCCCCGTTAATCCTTATGTGAGTCAGATTAGTAAGAATTCGTCATCCTACATCCATAAATGAAACACTGTCAATGATCCATATACAAAATCATACTATAATCAATCATATGTCACATATTCATAAATTAAATAATCAAACCAATATAATCCACTCCCTGACTCAATCTAGAGTCCATGGAGATTCGTTGATGCCCTCGGCATCCAAAATCCATCAAGTGTCCTGCACACTCACGGAAACTTGTCAATAGCATCTATCAATACGCATATATCAGATAACATAAAATCATAATCCATCAACATCATCAAAATAATCCATGAGAGAAACAAATAACCATGTACTATAACCGAATCACTTGCATGCAAGTGTCCTCAAAGAATAAGTCAATAACATATGCTCGCAAGAGCGAGATGTTACATACACCCCATCTTATTTTAAACTGCGTCCTGAAGTTGTACAGTATATAAAATGTAGTAAGAAAAGTATCTGACAAGATCTATATGTCTAATCTATCAAATAAGTAAGAAAAGTGTTGATTCATATCATATGCATCCTCCCAGGTAACAGAGTGTGGACTATAATTATCCCACTAGACCTTGACCTGATCAACTATTTGACGTCGTAGTTGTCGAATGTGATGGTCTATAATGCGGATTAGCTCCGTCGTGAGTGCACCCTTGTCCGACAGCTGCAAGGAACTCATGTCAATCACATGTGTAGCATCACTAACATAATATGTAATATCCCCCAAAATAATTAAGTATTAAAGTCTCTATGCACTTAGGAATTTATGTTCGTTTTTGGCAAATTTGTATTTGGAAAATTATTGCCATTTATGGCAATTTCGAATTTGGAATTTGAATATTTGTAATTAATTATTGTGACTCTTGGGAAAATATTTGATTTTCCCAACCAACTCTTTAACTATGGGACATGCAAAAGACAAATATTTTTATATTAATTGCTGAAGGACAAATGGAACAACTAGTTTGAAATTAGCTGACCATGACTCCATGAGTGGGGGACAGGCATGAACTACCTCAGGGCTCGATTTTACAAGTGGAAAATGTAGAATTTGGCCACTAGCAGCCCTTGAAAATCAGGGATTTGTAAAGCTGGGAAAATTCTCAAAGGGGAAAAAGACCTAGGCACAATATGCTCAGGGGATACAACATATAACAGGAGGGATTATGTTGCTGAGTATGCCGGAGAAAGGTTATCACTTGCTGTTATGAACACTATTTGGAGTGTGAGGCAAGGGAATTTCTAATCTGAAAGAAGACTGTAGCGAAAGAGGATCATTGGAATTCGCCCTTATGGACTCATGGTCAAGCTAGGGAGTGAACGGAACAAGTAGTTTGGTTGTTTTGATTCTATAGTTGGGCGGAACATGACTGTTCCATTTGTGTTCCAGCTTCAATTTTGTATTAGCCTGATAGGAATGATATGAATCTATGATAATTACTTATTCATGTGAACACATTCTTTGAACAAGAATAGTAAAAAAAATGTAGTTTGATCTGTTGTTTGATATTGGAAATATTTTCGTATAAATATGAATGTGGATTGCTACAAGTCAGATAAATTTAAGTAAAGATCTACAGGAAGTACCCATGCATGTCTTATTCCTTTACATGTATCTGAATAAGTATATATATAGACAAAGGAATGATTTCCATCTAAGCAAAACATAAGTATTATTATGTCAAACATAACCTGTACCATATATATATATATATATATATATATATATATATATATTCAACTTAAGGAATATTGAATTGTTGTAATTACCACACAGAATTCTAGAATAATACAAGATATAGATATATATATATATATATATGTCTATATTTATATATAGATTGATACATGTTAGACACACAGAGTTGCATAAGCATATAAGGTACTCACACACAAAAATATTTTATCAACTTCTTGAATCACAAGTGATTTCCAGTATTTTCCATTGCTCATAGGCATAGTAAATTACAGTCTTTTTTATATTACAACAAACCCATAAGTAAAATTTCAGTGGAACATAATGCATGCTACATATTACAGAGGCGGTTAAACACTTAACAGATTTTTTAACCCTTTACTTAACACATGCTATCTTAAACTGTAAATCGTGGAATTTGTATACAATATAAGGTTTCTCCTTCCAATCTACTTATTCCATTAAGGAATCAAATATTTAACTCAAACTGTTTATCTATGGAACCCTATACCAACAAACAAACATAACCTTTGAAGTAAAATCCGAATTCGAGATCTAGAACTCGAATACCTCTCAAGTGAGGCGATCTCGTGCATCCTTTCCTCGAAAATGATTAAGTCTTGCAAGAGGAAAATCGAGGATTGGAAAACAATGTTATGAAACAAGTCACTGAAGTTAAATATTGAAGATAAAGTAATGGTCACGAAGAATCCACAAAATTTAAACAATGAAGGTTCAACACATGAATAACACTTAACTTGAGGTTGGCGCAAGTGCACTTCCCGTTCGTGCCGTTGAAGCGAATTGTCCACAGTCTGAAGGGGAGGAGTGGACCTTGAAATGACTGATGGGTACCCTCACAATGGAAACAGGGGTCCCATAATTAGTTTTGAAAACAAACAAAATGAACTGAGTGCTCAGAATGAGGCAAGCAGATCGAACATGGTTAAACATGTAATATATTGCATAACCAGAACAATAAAGATTGCATAGTATATAATATGTCCCACAGAATTTCCCAATTCAGACTACAGATAGGGTTGTGATATATTGTTCTCATAATTATGTAAACTTACAATTTATTATAAAGAAAACATAGTCAAGAACAGAGTTAAGGATTCTTAATTTTTCTTTTTCATTACGCGGAAGAAGTGAAATTAGACAAGTTAATCATGGAATTCTAGAACATAAAGTAAGGGTAAATCCTTTAAAATTGGTTTAAAAATTCTGGAATAATTACACACACTGGAAGTCTTAGGACTGTAATAATTCATGTACCAGTATGAGTAAGGTAAATATATTTAGTTATTAAACTTTACACAATAGCAAGGAAACCTTACCGCAATCATGGGAATTTGATTTACGACTTTGCAACTTTTAATTCAAGAATGCAATAATTCACAGTAAGTTCAAATGCATAGCCTTTCAAGGGTCGATATTCGAAGGCTCAGCACTTAATCAAAACAAGAATATTAAATACGCAATCTATACCTACAGAGAATACCATAAGAAAACTTAGGAATGGTTGTAGAGAAATATTTAACCAAGGGGTTCTCAGGTGAGAGGTATGTAGTGGACAACCTAATTAAAAACGCAATTATAACGAAAAAGAGAAGATCGAGGTCCTGGTCTTACTGACATAAACCTCTTTTCCTTACGAATGTAAGAGATAATTATCACATAATACACAGAGAGCAATAATATATAGTGGACGCCATACGTGGAATTTTTAGGGTCATTGTAACAGGTTTTAACCACAAGAATTTCCGGCGATAGGTATGCCATGAGTGACTCCAAACAAAAATAAAAGACTAACCATTAAGGAGAAGACTAAGGATAATCGCTTGCCGACAAAACCCTAACAATATTATGCAACTATCACTGAATCAAGAAAACTGAACTGCCTGTGTAAAATGGGATACAAGTCCCAATGAAATCCATGAGTAGCAGATGATTTCCTCATGATAGGACCAAAACTGCCATGAGCTAGAAATACTTCTTTTATACAGAGCATGGATGGAAATACTTCAGATAATTAAGAATAGTGAAGCAAGGGCCTCGACCAACAACCATAAGAAAACCAGTTACAGAGACAATCTTAAATATGACTAACCCTTCCATATCTACTACAGATAAGAGATGGATTCGTGGTTGACTTACCTGGTAGAGGAGGAAGCTGGACAGTCGTGCATCCATCTTCTTACCTTACACAGAGAAGGAAACCTCCTGAATGCTGGTTTTTACATGCAGAGAAGCGTTGYAGAGGTTAATGTTTGGTGGTTTTATGAAATKCATAAGAGCCAAMGGAAAGTGATACATTAGTTACCCAAAAGACTCTCGTATCAAAAAGTAATGGCGATGGATGTGTTGGGTACACTGGCCATGTGAACAAATGTGCTTGGCATACCCACATTGGCCACGAGAACCTAGGATCTGTGCAATTCCATAACCCTCATAACTTTAAAACCATAGAAGTTATGACATATACGGACAAGTATGATTTTTCATTCAACCGAACCTTAAATGATGTTAGTGCAAATCCCTATCACTAAGTCAGACAAAGATTCTTGCTGGACAATAAGGTTTGGGGTCATATTCAATAGTTTACCATATCTACGGTTATGACTTGTCATGCCAGGTGGGACTCCAAACCTCAGTGCTAAACATCATTATTTCGATCAACCCTGTCATATACAACTGACATATGTTAAGTCCAATCTAACTACCATGTTATGGTTTTAACGAAAAGAAACTGTCCAGAACATCCATTTCATGTAATGGGTAGAGCACGCATACAATAAGGGCATAATTGTTGAAAATAGACTCGTGTATTTTCTTAATTGGATAACGTTGAATACTCTGGTTAAAACATATGTTAGGATACATATTCAACTCAAGAAATACACTACCTCGCACGACTATAGGCATAGGTAATATATATATATATATATATATATATATGGAATATGGTAAGGATAGTATATCCAACAACTTTTCCAAAAGGATGTCGATACATGGGTTTTAAAGATATAAATAAGAAAATAATACTTATTATACGGGATTGTTTGTGGTAAGTTGGAAGTACTCCTTCATTGGATATGAAGTGGAGGGTAATAAGACTTGGTTAAAGGTAGAAGCCATGTTAGGATAGAATTATTTAGACTGGTGGAAACACCCAGATTACAATTCTTTCATGTATAGTTTAAATTATAGTGTGTGAAGATAGATTTTTGTGACATGTACCGAATTAGTTTAATAAGCATAACTTCACAAGAAGGCTATCTACCTTGTTATTATTCACTTGTAACTACAAGTAAATATACGTCGTATTTTGATAGCGACGATTATAGTCTTAAAACGATTAAATATACGAGAGTAAAGAAGTATTAATGCACCTATCATTTTTTTTGATTTGGTAAATTTGGGGTACATTACATATGGTATCAAAGAAAATGTTACAACACTTGGACCTCATAGCAGGGCCAAAATTTTTGTTTAGTACATACTTTTTTGTTCAATGAAAAACTAACAAAAATGCTTATTGTTATAATTTTATTTATTTATTTATGTTGTGATAATTGCATCATAGAATGAGGAGGAGATTAGACTTGAGGATAATCCTGAGCAAGGACCTCCTAAAGAACCTAGGAAGAACAGTGAAGGAAGTTCATCTACCTAGGTTCTGGAAACATTGAGGAATCTTATCATGGAACTGCAAGTTTTCAAGGCAGATAATGAGAAACTGAAAAAGGAACATGAAGACCAACATGAAATAAATGAAGTACTGCTATGTAGCATAGTAACAAAGAAGAGCCCAAAAGACAATGACAAGGAAGAATACGACAACAAAAGAGCCTCCAAAAATTTTGGTCCTGAAACAGAAAATGAGAACAGTTCTTTCGAAGGCACACCATCAACAGAAAATAAAACACCCACTGGAGGAAACAGGAAGCAGGTGGACAACCTAGAAGGTGAATTTAGGAAAATCAAACCTCCCACCTTTGTCGGAGAATCCAGGATAGGGGAGGAGGTTGAAGCATGGTTACTGGACATAAAAAAGTATTTCCAAATTTACAATTATTCCAACAACATGAAGGTTAGAATGGTCATTTATAACCTAAAATGAAAGGTGAGTATATGGTGGCAAGACCTGAAGTTGGACAAGGGATTAAAGGAAAAATAGATGGAGTGGTCAGATTTCAAGAAATACTTTAAGAAACAATATTTATCGGAAAGTTATTATGAGAGAAAGACCAAAGAATTTTATTATCTAAGACACGATGAAATGACTGTGGATGACCTAATAAACAAATTCCTTAAATTACTAAGGTTCATACCTTATATCAGGGAAGACAAAGTAAAAATCCAGTGGTTCCTAAGATGTGTACCACATTCTTATAAGGAAAGAATTAAATTCGACAACCGCAAACCTTGAATGAAGTTTTTAGAAAGGATTGAATGTGTTATGACCAATACAAACAACGTTCTAAACTTCCCAAGGCTTGTAAATATAAGAAACATGACAAAATGAATCAGTGGAAGAAGGGTTTCTAACCATCCCCTTTCTAGAATGCATCAAGGAATTTTCCAAGAAAATATTTTCAGTCCAATAATCACAACAACCAAGGGGGAGGGAGACCAGTTAATATGGGAACCAAGAAGTTTGGAGATAGCCCCAAGGAACCACTAAAATGCTAGGAGTGTGGAGAACTTCACTTAAAGAGGAACACGCCACATTTCACTTCTGCAACAATGACCATAATTCACAAACTGCAAGAGGCCTCTACAGTGGGTGAGGTGGGTAGAAGCGTACACATGATCAATGCATTTGTGGATGGTTGACAAGCCGATCACCAATCCACTATAGTGGAAGTTGAAGGTAAGTCAATAATAACATATTTCTATTTTAATTGATCTGAGAGCTACTCTGAGTTATGTTACTCCTAGTGTAGTTGATTCAAGCAAGATTAAGAAAGTAAATCATACTAAATCCTGGTTAGTACAACTAGCAACAGGGAAAAAAAGGAAAGTGACTATTTTCATTTCCGATTGTGAACTCAATTTAGATGGTCAAAACACAAAGTTAAATCTGAATATTCTACCGCTAGGGTCTTACGGTATAATTATTGGAATGGACTGGTTAGAGAAGCATAAAACAATTTTGGATTGTTATGAGAAATCAATTACTTACAGAGATGAAAACAACACTGTTAGGACAATACAAGGCATCAGAAAACCAGTCTCAGTTAGGCATATTTCAACAATGCGGTTTAAGAAGTGCATGAATAAAGGTTGTCATATTTATGCTATTGAAGTGACAAATCTGTTGGAGAAAGAAAATAAACCCAGCCTACAAGATTTTACCATCTTATATGATTTTAGAGATTTATTTGTAGACGAAATACCAAAATTGCCCCCAAGAAGAGTGATAAACATCTCTATCGATTTGCTGCCTAGATCAACCCCTATATCTAAGGCACCCTACGGGATGAGTTTACTCGAATTAATAGAGTTAAAAATTCAACTATAAGAACTGTTGGACAAGGAATAGATCAGACCAAGTGTCTCACCCTGGGGAGCACCAATCATTTTTATTAAAAAGAAAGACAAAAATATAACATTATGCATTAATTATAGACAGTTAAACAAAATGTTTGTAAGAACAAATATCCCCTAACCAAAATCAATGATCTATTTGACCAAGTGGGAGGGGAATTTTTTTTTTCTAAGTTGGATTTAAGATCTTGTTATCACCAGATCAGAATAAAGGATGAAGACATCAGTAAAAAAATGTTTAGGATGAGATATGGACATTATGAATTTGATGTTATACTATTTGGTCTCACTGACGCCCCAACAACGTTTATGTGTTTAATGAATAACATATTTATTCAGTACCTGGATAAGTTTTTTTTGGTATTTATTGACGACATTCTAGTGTATTTGAAAAAGGAAGAAGAAAATGAAGAACATCTAAGGATAGTATTGCAGACATTAAGAAAACAATTTTTTATGAAATGTTTTACAAATGTGACTTTTACCAAAAGAAAATACAATACCTAGGACATGTAATATATGAAGAGGGTATTGCAATCAACCCAGAGAAGATAAGAGCCATCATGGCATGGCCTATCCCTAAGATTGCATACTTTATCGCATCCATACAGAAAAAGGCAACCAAGTTTATTTGGTCGCAGAAATGTCACGACAATTTTAATAAGTTAAAAGAACTATTAACAAACGCACATATTTTAAGGGTAGCAAACCCATATAAAGAGTTACAGTTTGTGTGGTTGCGAGAAAACATAGTTTGGAAGGTGTTCTAACTCAAGAAGGGCACCTTATTTGTTACGACTCACGAAAACTAAAAGAGAATGAACGAAACTACGTCACACATGACTTGGAATTAGCAGCTGTAATCCATGCGTTAAAAATGTGGTGACACTATATAATTAGTAGAAAAATTATGTTTCTAACTGATAACAATGGTGTGAAATTCTTGTTTAATCAACTGGATCTTAACGCAAGGCAAGAAAGATGGATGGCCTTCTTGAAAGAATTCGATTTCGAGGTAAGACACATAAACGGTAAGGAAAACAAAGTGGAATATGCCTTAAGTAGAAGAATTCATGGGCTGTTTGAGATAAATATTAGCAGGACAGAAAGAGACATTGAGCAAAGGATAAAAGCTGCAAGTGACAATGATGAAAAATACATCAAAACAATGGTAGATTTACAAAATAATGCAAAACATTTAGACAGAACAAATTAGAGTTTGGACAAAAATGGATTACTAAGATTCAAAAAAAGGTTGTACATACTAGATTATGTTGAATTAAAGCTAACAATTTTCAATGAAGTACACAAGAATCCATATTCTGGTCATTCGGGATACCAGAAAATGGTAATAGTATTGAGGAATTTGTTGTATTGGCCTAATATGAAAGGCGAGACATAATAATACTTATCTAAGTGCCTAGATTGTCAACAGGTGAATGTTGAACACCATCACCCAACCAACCTGTTACAACCTCTACCTTTATCAGAATGGAAGTGGGAGACTATATCACTGGATTTTATCATAGGTTTGCCTAAAACTCAAAAACAGAATGATTCAATTATGGTAGTAGTTGATAATATTAGCAAGTCTGCACATTTATTCCTGTGAAATCTACATATAAAGATATTAACATTGCTGAAATATTTATGAAGGAAATTTTTAGACTGCATGGTATTCCTAAAATGGTGATTTCAGATAGAGATGTGAAGTTCACATCAACGTTTTGGAAAGAATTGTTTGCATGGTTGAATACTAACTTGAATTTCAGCACAAGCTACCATCCACAAATAGATTGGAAAACTGAATGAACAAACTAGATTGTTGAAGATATGTTACGAATGTACCTAAGGACAAAACCAACTAAGTGGGAGGAATACCTACACTTGGTGGAATTTTCGTACAATAACTACTATCAAACATCGGCTAAGAGGAGCCCCTTCGAAGTACTGTACGACAAAAAGTTTAAAACTCCGATTAGCTGGGATGACCTAGTTGATAGACTCATGATGGGACCAAAAATGCTCCAAGAAATGGAGAAAATGGTAAGAAAGGTACAACAAAATTTAAAAGAAGCATAGGATAGACAAAAAAGCTACGCAGATCTGAAAAGAAGACAACATGAATTTAAAGTTGGATACCATCTGTATTTAAAAGTCAAAGCAAGAAGAAGTTCATTAAATCTAGGGAATTGTTCAAACTTAGCACCCAACTTTTGTGGCCCCTTCAAGATCTTAGCTCGAATTGGACCTGTGGCATATCAACTTACACTTCTTGCAAATTTAAAAGTTCATAATGTATTTCATGTTTCTTTGTTAAAAAATATGTTCATGATCCTACTCACATTATTGATTGGAACATGGTGCAGGTGGAACTAGAAGGCGAGTTCCAAGCGGAACGTCTACGCATTCTGGATAGGAAAGAAACAATACTACGGAGCAGAGCCATCGCCCAGGTAAAAGTGCAATGGAAGCACTTTAGTCTTGAGGACGCCACTTCGGAATTGGAGGAATATTTGAAGAAATCTTATCCAACCCTGTTCTGAGAAAGAAATGAACACTGTGGACAGTTTTGTATTGAAGGGGGAGAGGATGTAATATTCCCCAAAATAATTAATTATTAAAGTCTGTATGCAATTAGGAAATTATTTCCATTTATGGAAATTTTGAATTTGGAATTTGATTATTTGTAATTAATTATTGTGACTGTTGGGCAAATATTTGATTTTCCCAACAAACTCTTTGACTATGACACATGTAAAAGAAAAATATTTTTATATTAATTGCTGAAGGATAAATGGAACAACCAAGATGACATCAACTGACCATGACTTTATGCGTGGGGAACATACTTGAACTACCTCAGGGATGAATTTTACAAGTGGAAAATGAGGAATTTGGCCACTAGAAGCCCTTGAAAATTAGGGATTTGTAAAGTTGTGAAAATTTCCAAAGGGGAAAAATATCTAGGCATAAGATGCTTAGGGTATACAACATATGAGAGGAGGCAAGACGTTGTTGAGTACGTTGGAGAAAGGTTATCAACTGTTGTTATGAACACTATTTGGCATGTGAGGCAAGGGAATTTATGATCTGAAAGAAGACTGTAGCGAAAGAGGATCATTGGAATTCGCCCTTATGGACTCATGGTCAGGCTAGGGGGTGAATAAAAGAAGTAGTTTGGTTGTTATGATTCTACGGTTGGGTGGAACTTGGTTGGTCCATTTGTGCTCCAGCTTTGATTTCAGATATGTTATTCTACCTGTTCTCTTGATG
>SNQJ01S0003339.1:97060-113479 GCA_010110895.2 Picea sitchensis
TTTAAAATTTAACCAAAGTATGTATATAGGTGTAGAAAGAATCAAAATCTATGTAAAGAAATAAAACTCGTGTAAAATGGTGTAGAATAAAGAGTTGATATTCAGTTGGAAGGGTAAATAACTTGAATTCCTACATCAAACTTCATTGGAAAGTCTATACATTGTTCACCAAGATGGTCATGTAGGACTAACTATGAAAGGGTGAATAGTTTTACATATGGGATTACTAAATATAAAGAAACCATAATAGTTTGAACTAGTGGACTAGTAGCTATGTTTTGTATTCAAGTGATAATAGTTTGGATATAAGACAAATTGGTACAAGAGGCCCATGAGCTTTTCAATATGACATTCTAAGGAAAAAAAAATAGTTGAAATTATGTACATTGAGCCTATTGGAATTTGAGACATGCTAAGACACATGAAGGTGATTCGCATATTCGTGATGACAAGGAATATAGTTGATATGATATTTGACATATGAAATTGGGAAGCCAAAACTAGGAGCATAATAGGATAATGCAATTAATGTCATCTTTGTAGATAGTAGGAAAATTTCCTTGGGAAGTGCTCGAGGTGGGAAACACTTCAATCAGACGTATCCAGTAAGCCGAAGAAATTGTGATAAAACATTTTGATCAAAGAACTAGATGGGCTGCTATGTAATGAAATTTAGTCGCAACTAGTTCTTTAATCACGAGCGATCATCTATGTTCTTAAATACATACGAAATAAGAATATGATATATACCTTACTTGTGTAATACAAATAATGACAACGAGACTATAAAATTTTGCACCTAATGATTATACAAATTAAGCTTAACACTACAAACAACTTCATAAGAAGTGTTCTTCCTCAACATAAGTACTTACATAGATTTGGCGACATGGTCAAGACAACATTAGTTGAGATTAGTATATTACCTTGTAAGGTTATGTGTTACATGCCAATTCAAACTATCCATGTTGAGAAGCTAAAACTAGACGTATAACCATTTAGTTGACTTTAATAAGTAGATTTTGCATCAACCAAGATCATTGGATATGCAAGGATTAAGAGAGTAGAGGCATAAGGAAAACTAACTTAAGGCATGGTAGATTATTGTATTAAGATTGTGAAGATATGTATTTCATCATTTGATTMTAGAAATAGACAATATTTCCCATGMAAAATGTTAGTAGTGAACTATAGGTTTCATATCTATATGTTGAAGGCTAAGACAAATAATTGAAGTTATCTTATTACTATAAAATTTTGCACCTAATGATTATACAAATTAATCTCAACATTACAAACAACTTCATAAGAAGTGTTCTTTCTCAACATGAGTACTTACATAGATTTGGTGACATGGTCAAGACAACATTAGCTAAGATTAGTATATTACCTTGTAAGGTTATGTGTTACATGCAAGATTCAAACTATCCATGTTGAGAAGCTAAAAATAGACGTATAACCATTTAGTTTACCTTAATAAGTAGATTTTGCAGCAACCAAGATCATTGGATATGCAAGGATTAAGAGAGTAGAGGCATAAGGAAAAACAACTTAAGGCATGGTAGATTATTGTATTAAGCTTGTCAAGATATGTATTCCATCATTTGATTATAGAAATAGACAATATTTCCCATACAAAATGTTAGTAGTGAACTATAGGTTTCATATCTATATGTTGAAGGCTAAGAGAAATAACTGAAGTTATCCTATGTCATTGGAACTATAATTTTTATATTAAATAAAATTTAAACATTTTGATAAGTAATCCTTCAAACCCTTTATCTACCCAAAACCCTATAATGTATAGGTAGGGAATTTTAAACCAATTGGGTAATTTTCAATTACAATGTGGTTGTTTTCTTGTGGCTTAATTCTTCTTTTAGTAATTGTGTAGTTGGAAAATGTGATATTTATCACTTACTCTCGAACATAGATTATGACAAGAATTAATCAATGTGAATAGTTTTTTACAAATAACTACCCTCATTGGATGACACTAATATCTTCATAAAAAAGAGGCTAGTATAACTTGGTCATACTGTAAATTGATATTGTGCATGGTGTTTGTAGAAATCATAGAAGCTTTGAGATAAGAGATTGATTGGTAGGACACTTTTGATTTCGCTAGATCCTAATCATGTTGGATATTATGTATGGTTTTTCAAGTATGTTATGTTGCAACCCATAAGTGTGTTGATGCATCATAGATGAAAATAATGATGATTATTGGAGGGGGAAATGAAGACTAAGAGTTGTTTCATGATTATGTTTCATTATATTTTAGAGCCTTATCGTCGTAACAAAATGATTCATTTTGTAGATGTTAGATGATAGTGCATTTCCAACCAACCCAAAATGCATACGAGATCATGTAATAACCAATATCAATATTTTTGGTATAATTTCTTTAAAATTTTAAAAGGATAGTGTATCCCTAGTTCTATTACCTGAGAGGACACAATTCAGAAGCATCGATAGTTTCCCTCTGTTTTCAATGTTCAAGATGAAGTTTAATTTAAGAGGGGTTGTATGTAGTGCCCCATTTTACTTGACTACTTTTGCAAATCCAAACTTGTTCTTTGAGGTCATTTGCTTGTAAAGGATTCTCTTAATAAATGATTGGATAACATTCAAACCCTATTTCGTTTGATTTCTTATAGTTTAAAAATGAAAAAATGGTTTGATTTATGGCATGAGATGATTGAGGTGGATATTGGTGACCACCTAGCTGTTCCAAATTCCAACTGACTCATGTGGACAATTTTTAGTTTAGCACGTTTCTATGTAATGAGGACATTTATTTGTAATTGTGGGCTCTTTAGTTACGGGGTTGTCTTGAATCCCTACACAATAGCCAGGTGGATATTAGTGTTCGCCCATCTATTCCAATTGGCTTATTTTGGAAGTTTTCATGTCAGTACATATTTATGTGCTTCGAGGGACATTTTGGGGCTCTAAATAGTGTTTTCTTGGATTGTCAGAGTCAAAATGTAGATAGAGTCACAGTTTGATGAAATAATGCATAGTTATTGAAAATACCTTTCCAATGAGCTATCACATGCCTAAAACGAATATCGTATGAAAAAGTTGCAACCCCGAGAATTTAATGTACTAACTTACCCCAACGGGGCTCACATAACTTTTGGCACTTCATCTCCTAGAGTTAGGTTTCTGGATGTCTAGGGATTTGACATTCATTTTTATCGTAAAAATATTATTACAAATGAGCATAGTCATCACATATCTTCTCAGAGATAAAGCTGCCACCATTCTAGCGAGTCTTGGACTCTGTATTTTTATAGTTTCAGTACATTTCTTTCATTAATAGAAATCATGTATTGCTTTACTTCTCTATTTCTGGAAATTTTTATGTGAATTTCATTGTAATATCTCTTCTTTCATTTCGTTCTGAAAATAATCTGGATCATGGAATATTGATGATTAAATCAAATATACTAATTATAATTATTTCATATGCTACTAACAAGTTTCTTAAGTGACAAGAAACTTAATGATACATTGAAATGGGCATCGTCAATAAGATTTTGAGACTCCAAACTGAGTCATGTAGTGTGTCTTCACTAATGAATCGGTTTATGAAATTGGATTGATTTATGTCATTATTGATGAGAAAATGTGTTAGTGGATGTCGGCATAAGGATCATGCTTGTTGATCTGACTCACRAAGGAGTAATAGGGTGGTACAGATCCAAACCAATACTACGAGGAGAGTTGGAACATTGTCCATGCTTCCACCTAATAGCACTCCCATCATGGTCGTAATCGAAAAGTGCAGGGAAATTTTTCTTGAGCAATTGCACAATGTCGTGAGGGTAGGCCACAGACTCGGTCACACACAAGATAAACTAAGGGGCACACAATAAGGTGAGGGCCTTATTCCTCATTATCCATTAGTCTCACAAATAGGGGCGATGACTAGAGTTACCATGGTCTTTGTAGTTGCACTAGTCTTCCCATTGCTCAAGGTTGGATGCTTGAAGGGAACGATGCATGGCACCCTTGGAGTATGCAAGTATGTCCTAAAGAGCATGGAATTCATGGAACCCTTAGCATTCTTGTGAAATTTTGTATGGATATGTAAAAAAAATTTAAAAATAAAATAACATCATTCTTTGAAATTATCAATTGGGTTGGGTACAAGAAACACCATTCTTAGAAATTATCAATTGGTATAAATGTTAAATATAATATGCACTTAGAAAAGAGAAAATTAATTAAGTGATAAAAAATATGACCTACTTAGTAACCTTTATGATAAGGTCATGGAGAAATAAAAATGAAGTAGTCTAAACGTTCTACCTTTTGGAGGTTCTCCGACAACTTTTTCTGTTTGATTTTGTCCGAAATCTGGTGATGAATGGTTGGATCTGTAGATTTGAGTGGCTAAGTTTGTATAATCCGAGTGCCCCGGGGGTTTTTCATTACGCCGAATCCATTTATGCATTCAAAAATGCAATTTAAACAACAGAAAATAGTAATTTTGTCCAAATTTGCATCGTTGGATTCCGGCCAAAAAACTCAAAAGGTAGAATGTTTAATCAGCGCCAATACAAATAATTAGAAATTAATCTTGAGGTTAAAAGTTGGGTTGTTTTTGCTTTTAGTTAATTAATAGGGAAATTTCATTTCTAGGAACTTTAAGCATTGAGAAAAAAAAAATCCAAGAGTCAAGAAGAGATTAGAAACATCTAGGAGAAAATATAATACAGAAGAAAAGTTTGGAAACATATAGGTAATAAAAAAATAAAAAAAAACAAAGTGGGAAGAAAGTTGGGAAACATCTTAGAGAAAATCTAAAAGACAAGAAAAGATGAGAAACTTTCAGGAGAAAGTATAAGAGATGAGAAGAGATAGGAAACATTTAGGACAAAAGCTAGTAGTAATGAAAAATTGGGGAATCTTGAATAAAAGCTAAGGAACAACTTAATTTTAGGAAATTAAGAAAAGTGGGTGAAGGAAATAATTTATTTTAAATTTGTTAATTGATAAATTGATGTGCACTAGGAAGTTTATAAAAGAAAGGCTTGGGATAAAGGAGGGGCCTATTTTCCCTTATTATTGTATTGTGGTGATAATGGTCAATGACTCCCGAGCAATTATATTTGTGAGTTTGGACATTGGTGTAGTCATAGAGGTGGGAACACCATAGCTAGAAATTGAGATTGGTTTTATAATAATAATAATAATAATAATTTATTTTTAAGTTCAAGGCTAGGCGAGACACCAAATTGGTGTATGAGATCTCCTCAGCTCAACTATTTTATTGGTAAATGGTAAAGTGTACTGAAGTATACAACCCTATTGAGAATCTAACGATTGGGGAAGAAGAATACACTGCAGCGTTGTCAGAGAGGTAGTGTGAGTATTCTAAGCAATCGTCAAAGCTCCGGTGAAGATTTCAGCGATCGACAAAGCTCTGGTGAAGATTGAAGCAGTTTCTAAGTGATCGTAACCTTGGTGAAGATTAAAGCAACGTTCCGACAAGTGATGAGGACCTCGGCAATAACGTCCGGTGATAGTAACTATTTTATTATATAAATTTTCAATCATATATGCGGATTATTCCATAAGAATTGTGATAAAATATCGTCGAAATTTTGTGAAGGAATTAGTTCTGATATGAAATGTATGTAATTTATTTAATGGTTATTTTGATAACATGTGTATATAGAAAATATTCTGATTCGTTTTTATGGTTTATCCAAATAATGGATCAATGTGTTTTATGAAAACAAGTAATTCAATCCAATTTAATTGTGTTTGATACCAAAATTTATTTCTTCTGTAAGTTGGGTGAAAAGTAGATAATTATTCTGAAGGTTGATTGATTTAGTTATGTACAGAACCATGCGCCTTTCATTTTGAATAGGTAGCCATGTATATCCATTACTTGTTAATCATAATTCCCAGAGATATCCAATACTTGTTAATCATAATTATATTATACTGTAATCAGAAGTTCTGCTTACCAAAATCGAACCGATTCATCGATACTAAAATTGGCAAGATCGTGTGTGCGTATTCCTGCCTTATTTATGTCCGTCGATCCCTTCTGCAAGGATTGTGGGTTTTGGTTAAGTCCTCCTGAAAGCGCCGATATCTAAACTCACGTCTACTTTCGTTGAGTTTTTCACCTCATAATTTATTGAAATTCCGACATGCACTTAGTTTCAAGTTAAGAGCACCATTATCAACAAGGTTTCAGTTGTTTCGAATTGGAAATTTGAGGCGTCTAGTATCCTTCCTAGTCACCAAAAATAGAGGAGATTGGGTAGTATAGCATTGTGGGAATGCCTCATTAGAAATGATCGCTACAAGTAATATAATTCAGGTGTAATATTTTACCCTGTAAGTCTGTCAAAGTGGTGTGGTGCATCCACACTTAGGCTCAGTTAGGGTTGATGTTGTAAGATTAGCATTATGGTTGATACAGATCTGTCCCATCCATCCTTGAAATTTCCCATGATAAAAATATGAACCTGCAAAATGATTCGACTGTATCTCTCCACTGTAATTGATAAACTCGAGTTAATATCCATGTTGGTAGGCCTGGCATTAAAAAATAAAATAAAATTTACATAAACAAATTCTCGTGCCTTTATTTAATTATAATTAAATTCAGGATGTGTATTATCCAATCTTTCAAATATTAAAAATAAAATAAAAAAACAGAAAGGGAAACTCTACCACTTAATGGAACAAATGATTATGTATATGAATTACCCCACACACACATATATATATATATATATATATAATTCATGCATAAACGAGTTGTAATTGTAATGTTGTTATTATCTCGTGCAATAAAAAGAAATCATGTCTCGAAATCTAGACCACGTTAGATTTTTGTTGTAATTGTTATGTTGTTATCCTCTCGTGCAATAAAATCTAGACCACGTTAGATTTTTGTTGTAATTGTTATGTTGTTATCCTCTCGTGCAATAATAAGAAAGCATGTCTCGAAATCTAGACCACGTTAGATTTTTTTCTTTAAATTCTCAAGGAATTTTATATCTCAAATAAAGTAATTATCATGTTGAATAATTCCTTAAATGGAAAAATTTGAATGTAGAATTAATTGATAAATTTTGTTGTTGTTAATTTAAGTATTCTGCAAGACAATTACTTGTCAAGTGTCCTCAGTTACTGGACAGATGTAAGAGAGGCAAAAAGTGAGGCTGCAAATTTCCCAAATACAAAACTGCATTGAGGTGTTAGGAAACTGCACAAATACAAAAGGATTGTTGGATAAGAAGGCCTATTTTTAACCTTTATGTATTCATGACCATGTTTAGGGTGACTAGATCAAGTAATTTTGGTTGATCCACTCTACTACTAAGTGGAAATTTGTTGTTCCTTCTTTTTTCAAAGGTTCTATTTACATACATATTGACTTGTCATGTTATTAATTTAATGTAAATTTCGAATATGCATTTTCCACTAAATATGATAAATGTTATAGTAAGATCATAATTGAAATTATACATAAATTATAGCATTATTGTAATATCAGAATGTAAAAAACACAAAGGATTATCACATGTGTAGATAACTATATTTTACCTTCCTATATATTTTCATATTGTCCTAAACTTCTAAAGAAATTAGCTAACATATAGAAATTTCATCGAACTATTGGAAGTAGAAATCAGATGAAAGTTTTATGCACAATAATTTGTTTATGTTTCTCGAATGCAAAAATATTACATGTATAAGCTAGTTATAATAAATTGTCCATTTACATAGCATTGAGTTTATCTTTATAAAGAGTGCGACAATGGAAATTATTCCAAGACCAAACATATTAAAGCAGAACCAAATCTCGACTTCTTCTATTTGAACTTAGGAAAGGAACTTGAATACCTTTCCTATCCATATTCAATCCATGATCCATGAAGATCATCACCTACATAAATGTGTATAGTGTAGGATTAGTTTGTGTGAAACAAACTCATTAACCCAAACCATAACTATGCAAACACATATCAAATGTGATACCCAACGACTTGGATTTTTAATTATTATATCTATTATTGTTTTTATTTTAGAATTTTAATTATTTTTCTGAAAAGTCAATTTAGTCGATTGACCAAAATTGAATTGTAAAACCTTATTATTTTATGAAAATAAGGACATGTGGAAAAAGGGGCACAGATTGAAGCAACTGTTAAAGAGGAAGCTAGGAATCCAAAGGGGTTGGCCAAATGGTAGCAGACTGAGACAAGCTCTCGAGTTAACTCAACTTCAAAAAGACATATTCCAAATTTATAGGAGAATCTGTGAACATGTGTAA
Source organism: Picea sitchensis (assembly GCA_010110895.2). Lineage (NCBI taxonomy): Eukaryota > Viridiplantae > Streptophyta > Pinopsida > Pinales > Pinaceae > Picea > Picea sitchensis. The sequence goes on from SNQJ01S0003339.1 coordinate 105,378, forward strand.
AGTTGAATTTGACATGTGGCCAGTGAGCTGGTGGCTTAAGACAAGTGTCACAAGTCCTATGAAAAATAAAAGAAGTCGTGAAAAGGGAATGAGATGCCATTCCTAGGAAGAGAAGTGATATCTTGAGAAGGATACACACTAACTAAATTGACACAATGAATACTCAAAGATTACACACAACAACTGGAGCTCATAATTTTGCAAGAGGACACATAGGCATCCCCTTGGATTCTGAACTCATCTCGGGGGTGACAGAGGAAACAAAGACTCTAGTCTAAGGTTGGGAGGAACAAGGTCTTCAACGTCTGGTTTCCCAAAAGTTCCAAGTTTTATTTATTGTTATGAATTTGTTGATCTAAATATTACTGTGTTTTTATTGTGTGTTACTCTCGATAAAATCTTGGCATAAATATATTGTAATAATATTATAATTTAGTGCATTATTAAAAGAAAAATCGGTGTATATAATAAGTTTAGGTAGAAAAACTGTCAACGAAAGTAATACTTAGTCTGATCCTAGATCTATGAACAAAGTCATACTATCAGTAATAAAACAATGAAACTCATAGGAAAAAACCTAGTTCATAAGCCAAAGTTTTATTCAGATAGGAAACTTGTATGGAATATAATCAAGTTTCAAAATATACAATGAATATAACAAATGGAATCATTACAAGGTTCATCGAAATACAAAGAATACAACAGGAAATTAATCTATACATATTAGGAATCAATATCGATTAACCAAGGTTCCATATATATAGTTGAAAAAATAATTATTACAGATTCAAATCAGGTCCGGCAAGGTCCACTATGATATATATTCAAAAACAAAATTATTACAAAGCTAGACAAAGTAGATTGTGTATATTAAAAATAAGGGGATCTTTGCAAATTAAACCAACTTTAGCAAGATACGAGACTTGATTATATATTCAACAAGAAATTTTTAACAAAATCCTATGTATCGACTATGTAACTAACGACTGTATATATTTGAAGGACTCATAAAACAAGGTTACAAAAATGTAAAAATTGCGTAAACAACAGTCCGAAGCCAAATGACTTTTAAGTTTAATTACATTCAAAATATTTCTGTCGACTAGTTAGATAGAATGTAGGAGCACAACAATCACATTTTGTGATATCAGTTTTTAAACCTAAAGAAGTATTGAAACCTGAATACCTTTATGTACAAGGGTATTTCCAGAGATCCATGGTAGTCGATGTCTCAACACCTACATAATGAATAGACGAACAAGTTAGCAAGCTTCCCAAGTGTGTATCAAAAGAATGTTATAGGAACAAATAGAAATAAACTTACCATGGATGAGTAGAGTGTCGATGTATATCCTCCCATCATCGTTGAAACACTCCTAAATAATCAGGGTCATCGGATAATTGATGGGTACCCCTCACAACATCAAAATGACCCATCATTATTTAATATCTAAGATTAAATATTTGTAACATCCTTCTCTTGCGCACGTCTGATTTGACTTATTCTTTGAGGAAACTTGTGTGCAAGCAATCCAATTCATTATACGGTTGATTGTTTCCCTTATGGATTATGAAGATGTTGTGGATATGATTATATGTTATTTTATTATATTGTATTGACAAGTGATATTCACTGGTTTCTCCTGAGTGTGTAGGACTCTGGACAGATTGAGGATGTCAATCACATTGATGGACCTCCTTGGAATCCAGATTGAGTCACGGAGTGAACTATTTATGGTTTGAATATTCTGTTATTGCATATATGACATATGACTGGTATATTATGATGTTGATTTTGGATCCCTGACATGTTTCCTTGATGTATGCAGGTTGATGATTGCATGATAATTAGACTCATATTTGGATTAAAGGGGTTACTCACGACAATGAGAGATATTGAGGGAGAGGTGTAGCAGTAGCCCTGCCACAACCTACAAACACTCTCGTCGTGCTTGAACTGTAGGTTAGCGATTACCTAGTTAGAGAGATCTAGGATGTCATGAGGGAACACTGAGATAGTCACTCATGAAGATTTTAATGGGCGCACAATAAGGTAGTGTCCTTATTCCTTAGAGGCCCTTAGTCTCCCACAAGATCTCCTGATGGAGTATTGACTCCGAGGGCGTATGTCTACCAAAATCAGTCAAAAGGAGAGTGGTACCCTGGGAGTAAGTAGTTCATCTTGAAGCGAACATTGCATAGATGAAACATGAATGAAGGCGAGTGACACCCTTAGAGCACGTAGTGCGTGTTGATTGGCACGTCATAGTTTTTAACACTAGTGAGTCAATGAACCTATGTACCTAGAAAACAATATCTCATTTTGTCCTAGTCAACCTTAAAAATAAATGTTGTATGACTAATGTTTAATAATTATGAAATTTCCCTTAAAAACGATTTTTCTAAGCCTAATTGAATTTATAGCATAGGTCTAATTGGGTGTATAAGGACTAAAAATAATTAATCAATTAATAAAGGGGGGATGAAGAAAAATCCAATTTAAAAAATTAAAGGAGAATTAATTTAACCAAAAATTTAATTGTTGGCTATGTGCAAAACTTGTGAATTTAGAACTTAGACCAAAAAGGGAAAACTTAAATACAAAATGAATGTGGAACATAGAAGAGAATTTAGTTTAAAGAACTTTAGAATTTCAAACTCAACTAAGATTTAAGAAATAGGTTAGTCATTAAGGGAATGTGAGGGAATAAAGGGACATCGAGGAACATTTTTAGGAATGATTTTAGGTGGGTGAGAGAAATTGGAAAAATAATTTAATTAATTAAATTAATTTCTGGTGCAACTAAGGGATCGGGTGACAAGTGTACGGGGGAGAATATTCATAGAAAAAATTTAATAAAAAATTAATTTAATGTGCATTTTGGAAACTAGTCACTAAGAGAACTCTATAAAAGAAATGTAAGAGGAGGGGATGGGATCTTGTTTGGTTAAAGTTATGATGTCAGATTTTACTCTTGACTGATTTTTCTTGTGGGAGTTGGAATACCGAGCTCGAATAGAAAGTGGTAGCTCGATCTTGTGAGGCGAGATGAGAGCTATCTTTCTTTGGTTTGTGTGTGTGGTCCCTTTGCGGCTTGAGTAATTAAGGGGGAAGAAGAGTACTCCTAGCATTGGATGAGAGGTACTGGTGAGGTCTCATGGGTTAGAAAGCAGGAGTTAGAGGGAGCGCAAGCGCGAAACAACCATCTCGGATTCTTCTCCTTCAGTTATCGTACACGTGTAAAAGTTTTCATTGGTAAATTAGTTAAAATATTTGTATGTGGATTTACACTTAAATGAAATGTGGTAATGGTTTTTTGGATCTCTGTGTGTGAATTTATGGGTTCCTTTCCCCTTTATTTCGCTTCCTTACTTGATTTCTTTCCACTATAATACTTTTCCTCTATCTATTAAATTTGGTATGTGTGGATTATCGTTTCCTTGCAATTTCATTTCGAATTTTCCCCAAATACCTTGAAACTGTTGATTAATCCAAACGTAACTCCATTATGGTGTTTCTCTTGAAAACTAACACCATTTGCACAGTAAACACATTTGGGTAGTACGTTACCCTAAAAAAAAAAAATCCTTGCACTCTACGTTGAATGTTTAGAAAATCCACCTTCTTTACCGAGTGAATTTGCGCCATAAAGGCTCAGTGTTTTTGCTTGCATTCATCATTTGAATGTTCCGAAATTCCACCTTCTTTACCCAACGAATTTGTGCCATAAAGTCTCATCGTTTTTCCTTGCACTCAACGTTTGAATGTTCAAAAATTCCACCTTTTTTACCCAACGAATTTGTGCCATAAAGGATCAACATTTTTTTCCTTGGACTCAACATTGAATGTTCATAAATTCACCCAACGAATTTGTTCCATAAAGGCTCGACGTTTTTCCTTGCACTCAGCATTGAATGTTCAAAAATTCCACCTTCTTTACCCAACGAATTTGTGCCGTAAAGGCTCAACGTTTTTTTCCTTGCGCTCAACGATTGAATGTTCAGAAATTCCACCTTTTTACCCAACAAATTTATTCCATAAAGGATCAACGTTTTTTTCCTCGCACTCAACGTTTTGATTGTTCAGAAAATTCCACCTTCTTTAATCTCCGCGGTTGTTTTCATCCTTCGAATCCGAGTTGAACGTTTTTTCATTGCATTTTTCTTTGTTTCAAACCAGAGCATCAAAAATAAGTACAGAAGCATGATCAATGCCATTAATTCGAATTTCTGAGATAGAATAAATATTTATAGAAGCGCAGAGCACTGCCGTTGAATTAAGGTCAACAAGTTCGTTCGTTTTCAGTCTCTATTTATACACGCCACAAATTTTAATTCAATTTAAATTTATGTTCAGTCTCTATTTATACACGCCACGAATTTTAATTTTATTTATAATTACACGCCACAAATTTTAATTCAATTTATAATTTTGTTGTGCTTGTGTTCGAGTTAAAATTTAATTCGGTTTACAATTATACTTAGAATTATAAAATGTTAAAACTATAAATTGTTGAGCTTATTCTTGGAGAAGCTCTATACATGTTAGATTAATGAGCAATTATTATTTCCGTTGTTCCTTTCATCGTTATTATAATTTATTAAGATTCATGAATGATGTTCTGCAAGTGAAGGAATTCAATTCAAATGATTGCTTTATTGAACAAGGAAGATATCAAAGTGACATTCTTAAAAGGTGAGACTGATAAAAATTAATAAAATATAATTGGAATTTTAATTCTCATGTTAAAACAATCCATTGTAATGTGTCTAATTTTATTTTATACAGTGAAAGAATCTATGGTAATGTGCCTAAGTTTATTTTATTCATTAAAAATAATCCATTGTAATGTGTCTAAGTTTAATATTAATAGCATTATATATAATTAATATATTATGGTAATAATCATTGAATATGACTATTATTCAACCATCATAGCAATAATAAGTACTGTGTATTAAATTGGATACTATTTCGCCACTTATATATGTTGATATATCATCGTCCATTGCTTAGAAAATATTTTTCCACTAATTTATGTTAAGGCTTGATCGTTTAATATTGAGTTTCTTGCACTTTGGTTTATGTTRAAGAATAGGTGTTTATATTGTTTTCGCTATGTGCTAAGTTGATGCAAAATCTTTATGCCTTAGTTTCCTAGCTGCTTGTCACAACATCATTGTATCATGTYTCTATAATTGAATTAATTGTGCACACTGATCGATAAGTGAATATGCTAATCTAGTAAATGGATCATGTGCTTACCTTCAAAATGATGTTGATTATTGTAATATGATGATTCATTTCATCACGCGCCTGGAAGTTAAGTAAAATTGTTGCACCTTAAAACTTAATAAGTAGATCATTTGCGCCTTGACTTTTGTCGTTTCTTGATGGATTTAGTATTTAAGTTTTCTTACGCCATGGAATTTTGGTTACATGTGTTTGTTTATTAGAATTCTTTTGTGCTTGGTTGATCATTGATGATGTTATTTAGCTTACTCAGATTAGACTTGATAGTGTCAGAGGGGATGCAGACACCTCCTTGTTCCTCAGAACAGTCGCCATCCCCGAGACCTTAAATGGTCAAAATCGATGGGAACCTAGGATTGAGCATTTCTTATGTGTCCTAGGGGTCCTAACCATTGCATGCTAGGATGGGAGGGTAGTCATTTATATTATTTATCTAAGTAAATGTTCATAAAGTGTTTCAAGCTTCATGATGTGATAATATGATATGTTTTTTGTGTTTATGTTTCATGTGAAATTGATTCATTAGGATATCGTCGAGTTGTGTCGCTATGAATTTATTGTTGACGTTATTTTCATAATGATTAAAAAAAAAACATTATCATTTATACGTCATTTTTTTGTAGTAACGGTTGGGGTCGTTACATATGGTATCAGAACCGGTTCGACCCACAACTTGGGATCATTATGTCTTTTAAACCAGGAGTAACATAACTCAGAGTATCTCCTAGGTCAATTAAAATACAAATACGATTATTATTAACTTTACCTTAAACCTCCACTATAGTGCATTGATGATCAGCTTGTCGGCCATCCATAACTACATTAATTATGTGTATGCTTCTACCCACATCTCCTACTGTAGAGGCCTCTTGTAGGCTATGAAAAATGGTCCTTGTTTTGGAAGTTAAACGTGGACAATTCATCCTCAAGTGAGGTTCTCCACACGCCCAACATTTTAACGGTTCTGTGGGGCTGTCCTCAAATTTATTGGTTCCTATATTAACTGGTCTACCTCCCCCTTTGGTGTTCTGGTTATTGGAATGAAAATCTATCCTTTGAAAATTCTTTGTCGCATTCCAGAAAGGGGTTGGTTGGAAGCCTTTATTTTGTTGATTCATTCTGTCCTGTTTCTTATCCTTCCAATCCTTGGGAATTTCAGACCGTTGTTTGTACTGATCATAGCACATCCGGGCCTTTCTAAAAACTTCGCTTAAGGTCTTGGGATTGTTGAATTCAATTCTTTCCTTATAGGAATGTGGTAGGTAGCTTAGGAATCTCAGGATTTTTACTTTGTCTTCCCTGATGTATGGCACAAATCATAATAATTCAATAAATTTGTTTATCAGGTTGTTCATGGTCATTTGTCTGAGTCTTAGCTCATAAAATTCTTTGGTATTTCTTTCAAAATAACTTTCTGATAAATATTGTTTCTTGAAGTACTTCTTGAAATATGACCATTCCATCTGTTTCTCTTTTAAACCCTTGGCCAACTTTAAGAACTACCACCATATGCTTACTTTTCCTTTCAGGTTATATRTAGCCATTCTAACCTTCATGTTACTATAATAATTATAGATCTGGAAATACTTCCTTATATCCATTAACCATGATTCATCCTCCTCCCCTGTCGTGGAATCTCTGTCGAAAGTGGATGGTTTGATSTTCTTGAATTCACCTTCCAGGTAATCCACCTGTTTCATTTTTCTTCCCGTGGTCGTTTTATTTTCTGTTGTTGGTGTGCCTTCAGAAGAAATGTTCTCATTTTCTACTTCAGGACTAGAGTTTTTGGAGGCTCTTTTAATGACCTCTTCATCCTTGTCATTTTATTTTGGACTCTTCTTTTTTACCATGTTGTGGAACAACACCTCATTTATCTCTTCTTCGTCTTCGTGTGCCTTTTTCAGTTTCTCATTATCTGCCTTGAATGCTTGCATCTCGACGATAAGGTTCCTCACTATTTCCAGAACCTGGGTGGCTGAAATTCCTTCATTTCACTTCCCAGGCTCTCTAAGAGGTCCTTGATCGGGATTCTTCTCAAATCTGATATCCTCTTTGTTTTTTTCTTCCATTATCACAACATAACAAAATTTTATGTTTGTAACAGTAAGTGTTTTTGTTAGTTTTTCCTTTAACGTGATAAAATATAATAAACCATTTTTGGCCCTACTCTGAGGTCCAAGTGTTGTAACCTTCTGCTTTGATACCATATGTAATGTATCCAAAAATTACCAATTTTAATTTTTTTTATTAGGGACATTAAATCTTCTTTCACCTTCAATATTTGGTTCAAATCATTCTTTAATTATATATGCAAATTAGTTCTTCCATTCCTTTTGTCCTCCGAAAAACTTACACTTATCTTTTCTTGATACAAGTGAAATGTTATGTAGACTAATTTTAACTCTGTAATCACATCGAAAGAAACAACAATCATATCGTGTAACCATTATGAAAATTGACTATCCTATAGTCTATCCATGGACCTACCTTCCTGTTTTAACTTTAAGATGCAAGTGCACCTATTCACTATACACTATCCTATAAGTCTCATAGTTGACAAACTCTTGTTCAAGGATATATGTATGAATAGTTTTAGGACCTAAGTTATTACAACCCCATTCAAATAACAACTCCATATTTCTACTATATACCATAGGAATTTTATCTATATAAAATACCATAGGAACTCTATATATAAAGTTGCGCTAGAATACTATACTATATACTGTAGAAAATTCCATACATAACACGATTCATAGCAGAGGTATTTCCCTTATCATATCCATCTCATATTTATCAAAGGGAGTGTTTACTTTTTATAGAGCGATAATTTCATTCATTGTAATGT
>SNQJ01S0003340.1:0-33616 GCA_010110895.2 Picea sitchensis
AATCATAAATGATAAGTCTATAACGCAAGAAAGTATTGGGATCCATCAATCATTTGCACATAAATTCCTATTGCGCACAAGTCTAAGGTCTAAATCGAAGACATTCAGGGCTACCTAGTCTAGCATGTGAATTATGCATACCCATTTTAATCCCAAAACTTCCCCAACTAGTCGGCAACCATTTAAACTATTAACCGAGAAGCGACCATTAAATAATCCAAGAAGCAATTAACCTGCCTTTATCACAAGTGAATCAATCCATGCATTAAAATCTTTTAAAGCATAATCATTAAAGCAATAACACTAATTAAGCATTAAAAATTTAAAAGCATTATACTATAAGTATTAAAGGTTTTAAGGAATTAAACTATATAGCATAAAATGTGTTACATGTTAATCTATAATTCATGAGAAGGTTTTAAGAATGAACTTATAAAGCAGCAATGCCTTTACATATTACACTACCAACTTAATTAATCAACAACAATTAAAATTTCAATAACATATCTAATAAAATAACATCTTTTCATTTAACATTTCCATAACATTACAAATAATTAACGTTTCAATTTACGTGTTAACAATTCCAGTACATCACAATACCATATATTAACATTCATTGCTTTTCATTAACCTCAATTAAAACATTGACTAAAATAAGAAGCTTGCTATTGTTAATTACTAACTAAATAAGTAATTGATGATAATGAATTGTTACCTAAAATAAGGTAGATTTCCCTTATGAAAATAAAGTAGATTGTTGCTTTTAGATAATAGCAAAAACGAAGTAAAATGTTGTATGAAATGTTTAACTAAAAAAAGGGGGGTTTTCCTTGATTACTGTAAAGCAGAACGCTGTTATTAATGCTTAACGAAAATGATGTAATTTGTTGTGTAAAAAGTTAACTAAAAAAAGTAAATGATGTTACTACTGTTGCTAATCTTAGATCGCCTCAACCTAACAACAAAATATGAGTTTAACCGCATCTCCATCTCCTCGGGGTACCAAGGTGACAGCTGCCTACAGGCATTAAGGAACCGACTGGAGGGGTGAAGGCCATAACCAGGTGAGATTCGTTGTCCATCTACTGGCGACAAATTCTAGAAGAACATGCTCACGCAGAGAAACAATGGCAAGTAAAATCATAAGGGTATAACGTGGAAATAAAACGTAGGCTAGGGAAAAAGATAAACAAAACCACCGCCCATAAATTTGGTGGAAGGGACGTTCCGCGGAAGGCGCACATGAATTCGACACCTGAAATACCTCTGGACACTTACACAATAAGAAATTTCATTTAATTGGTTTCGTCATTCCAGCCACATAAATACCAAGTTATCGAATTCCAATCAAGAGATGACATGAATATTTTACTAGAATAAAGTTCCAACCGGATATAAATATAAAATGTAAATTTTAAGATGCTATGTGCCACATTGGAGAGACCTATTGTTTTCAAGGATGGTGGTCGAGGTTGTGGCTGGGTTCCAACAGTAATATAGCATGGAGTAGAAGGTGATACCGAACAGAGGTCTGTAATTAATTTAAGTGCACCAGATTGGTTTGCAGGAGGCGTTGAAGGGACGCCATCAACATAATTAACACGAAAATTTGAGCATTAAATAGCTGGATTCGAGCATGCAGAGATGAAGGAACTTACATCAACAGTTTGACAGTGTTAAGGGAGGACGATATCTAAAACAAGGCAACCATTATAGAACGAATGAGTTACACCCAAACGCTCACAATCTAAGGCACAGGTAGGAGGCCATAGACCCTGTCAACAACCCCAAATCGGTAGGAGGCCGGAGACACTGCTAACAGCCCCTGGAACCTTCGAATATCAGAGGAAAAAGAGGCTTTCAAGGCAAAAGGAAAAATTTCACTGTCGAGGCTGAGGACTAAAAGTTCACTGAGGTATTAATATGAAAACTAGGAAAATCTAAAGGGAGGCAGAGGTTGAAGGAAGCAGATACGCATGATCACTAAAACAATCATCTCCACTGCGAGAATAAGGTGACCTCTTTTACTGTTGTAATCCTTAACACAACATAACCATTGAACAAATAAAAGACGTCAATCTACTTCTAATATAATTAATACAACATATCCAATTGGTGAATAGGATACCTCTATTTACTTTAGATCCATTATGCAAACAAATACATCAATTTCAGACGTTGCCTTAAATTAATTAAACAAAAACCATACCGTTGCCTTAACTCCCACCTCGAATGATGACCGCGCGTTCCGTACCGCCCATAGACCCTGTCAACAACCCCAAATCGGTAGGAGGTCGAAGACACTGCTAATAGCCCCTGGAACCTTCGAATCTCAGAGGAAAAAGAGGCTTTCAAGGTGAAAGGAAAATTTCACTACCGAGGCTGAGGACTAAAAGGTCGTTGAGGTATTAATATGAAAACTAGGAAAGTGTCTAAAGGAAGGCTGAGGTTGAAGGAAGCAAATACACATGATCACTAAAACAATCATCTCCACTGCGAAAATAAGGTGACCTCTTTTACTATTGTAATCCTTAACACAACATAACCATTGCACAAATAAAATGTGTCAATCTACTTCTAATATAATTAATACAACAGATCCAATTGGTGAATAGGAGACCTCTATTTACTTCAAATCCATTATGCAAACAAATACATCATTTCAGACATTGGCCTTAAATTAATTAAACAAAACCATATCGCTCAATTCCACCCAAATGATGACCACAATATTCAATTTCACTCGCCCGGGTACGCCTTCCTTTTCTCCGCGAGAGATCGCCCAGATCACACCACATAGAGACTACGACCGGCATTCTCCCAATCATTGGCATACCGCTCTTAGCCCCCCGCTTCAAAGGGCCAATAATAACCGGATGATATGCTCAGTTTCCCAGTCATCACAAGCACGAGCTACCACCCAATACAAGTCGAGAAAAATCCTAACCTCTCACACAAGCAATACCAAGTCATTAACACCAAGAAATAGAACGATATATGCTAATCGCCAATCCCTCTTCCTCATCTCCCTTTTATAGAGTTTTGAGACCACCAACTTTCCTAAGTAAATTACAATTAATTTAAGTTTTAATAAAAATAATTTTAATTATTCTCCAATCGTACAAGTGTCATCCATCCCCTCTTTTCTCCATTAAATATTTTCTTTAAATTCTATTAATTACCAATTCTCACCCACCTAGAAAAGCTCCTAAAATTACTCTTAGGTGTTCCTATATCCCCTTACATGTTTTAAATACTTCCTAAAAAAAAAGATGTTACCAAATTAGCTCAGATTAACAGGTTCTTAAATTCAGATTCCTTACTATGTTGACTGTTCTTTTAACCATAAGTTCCCATCTTTCCATTTTATTAAAAGGAAGCCCGAATGGCGTACGCCAGTTATTAAATCTTCCCCATTTATTATTTATTTGTATTTTTTGTCCTTTTCACAAGTTAGGAATAATTTCTTCTTTGCACAATTTTACACCATTAATTTTAATTAAATTCTATTCCTCACATTTACCCTAAGAATTTCATGAAGACCAAACCATTACTTATGGGTTTTTGTTTAAAATGTTATTTCTATTCTAGGGTCTTTTTCTGTTGGTGATTTAAAGTTTCAATTCAGGAAACATTTTAGACTTAGGGACTTAGATTTTGGAACTCACACAATTTGGTTAGAAGTTGTTGGCGATTTCTTAAGGTGTTAAAGTTCGGCCATCTAGGGTTTGTTTCTTCAACTCACCAATGCTTAATTCCACTCTTCAGACTAATACAACGGCTCCAAGGGTTCCACTCGCCTGCTTTCTCGTTTTATTTACGCGACATGCCCTTCAAAACACACCAGATGCTCCAAGGGTGCCACCCGCATCTTTCTGTTTTCCTTGCGCGAACTCCCCTTCAAGATGCACTAGGTACTCCAAGTGTGCCACTCACCAACTAGACTGATTGGTAGACATCTATAACCCCGAGTCAACACTCCACCACTAAGTGAATCCTGGGATCATGGCTCAAGGAATAATACCCCCACTTATTGCACCACGCCTCAATCATTGTGAACATCATCGAAATTTTCTTCACCGGTGATCGGTGATCTTCCTCGAACGGGGTAATCGCTAACTCCATACCGAGCCATTACTGGATAAGTTAGTAGGTTGTATAGGTTATCCACACCTCTCCCTCAACCTCTTTCGAAATCATGTGTGGCCCCTTTATCCATATGTATTCATCGACAAGATATCATATCACCAATAATCATGTCAAACATGTCAACATCATATCATCAAATCAATGAAATATCGCAATAAATAAATCAACCCAAATAACAAACTCCCTGACTCAATCCAAAGTACAAGGGGGTTCTAAATCGATGCTCGGTGATCCTCAAGGTCCAAAACCCCGACACTCAATAAAACCGGAAATAAAAGCACTCGCCTACGCTAAGAAGTAAAATATCATGTCATCTATCATAACGTGATCATAATCAAAGGTAAATGTTTTAACATCATAAAGTCCAAATCACTTCTTGACAGAAAGTGTCCTCAAAGAATAAGTTTTCAAAGTGCACCAAAGCGGGATGTTACATAATATCTGGTCTAAACTTCGCCTCAAGTTTATAAATGCCAAAATAAAAGTACCATAGTATCATAATTCTATCTATCAAACAAAATGGAACTGATGGCGCATATCATATGGGCGCGTCTTCCTAGGCTGAAAGGACTATAACTCTCCCATCAATTCCTTGACTATCTTAACATCGGGACTTCAAAGGATTGCCTCGATAATGCAAGGAACTCATATGTCAAATCATGTGTAGGATCACTAATATAATGTCTCAAAAACAGACACATGAAAAACATCGCGCATACCAAAGAATCGCAAGGCCAATATAGGCCACGGGCCCCTTTCTTCCATTAATCCGTAGTTGTTCCATCTAACTCAGAGAGAGTTTAGCTCCCTCTCCAAACTTGATCTAACTCTTAAGCAGTTTAACCCGGCGAAGAAGACCTCCTCGACGCCAACCTCGTGAACTACGGTCAATCAATGTAAGATCTAATATAACTTCTTCACATCCTGCACTTCTTTATCCTTTGTCTTGATGGTTTTCATTTGCTATTCCATTTCTTGGATCACTGTCCCACTCAGACCTATCCTCAATTTGATCCCAACTCAAGGGCATTCATTACCTGGCCACCCATAAAGAAACTCAAAGGCTACATCTTAATGGTGCTTTGGTAACTATTGTTGTAAGCTTACTCTACTAGTGGCAAGAATTTCCCAATGCTTTGTTGGTCCATCACGCATACGCGCAACATGTCTTCCAAGGTTTGGTTTGTTCGCTCGGTTCAGACGCCGCTTTTGGGTGATACGCAGTTACTAAAATTGTTGTCTCAAGGCTCTTGGAAACTCGCCCAAAATTAATCCAAGAAACACCGATCCTCGATCGATATAATCTTTTTAGGCATGCTATGTAGCCTCACACCACCGATGAAAAATCTCGCTATGTCAAGTGCTTGATACGTCATATGCACAGGGATAAAATGTGAACTCTTCGTGAGAGTGTCAACTTTCATGAAAATTGAGTCATTCCTCCTTGTCGTCAACAACAATTCAATAATAAAGTCCATCTAAATAACTTCCCATTTCGGACGGAATATTACGTGGTTGAAGTGCATCCTGTCGCGTCTATGTTCAACCTTTACTCATCGACACTTCTAGACGCCTCGCTACATAGTTGATTATGTATGCCTTCATTCCCTTCCGTAAGAATAAGGGTTTAAGGTCTAACCTCATATTCGTGACTCCTGGGATAGCCATGTACACTGCTCTATGAACCTCGCTCAAGATCAACATCCTCAACTCACCGCTTGGCGGTATCAGAATCCAACTCTAAACCTCAATAACCTATCAAGAATAAAAGAAAACTTCATATCATCATGGTACCATCATTGTGTTTTGTCCCCGATAAAACTGACTTCTTTGTACCAAATATTGTCAATGGCCAGAAGTGAGAATCTTTCTCACGATTCGCCTCAAGAGGCAACATCGAAATATGTCCGGTCTTCTCGACTCAAAGGCATCAGCCAGCCACTTGCCTACTATTCCCTTTATAAGTAATCTTGAATTGTACTGCCAAGCAATTCAATAATGTCAGCACGCTCAAAGTCGCTTAAGGAAAATGTGTTGCAACCCACAATGATCAATCTTTTATTCAAATTTCATTCAACAAGGTAGTGTCTCCAAACCTTCAAGGCATAAACGATATCTAAAAACTCCAAATCATGGCTCCGTAGTTGTTCTCCTCATGCCTTCTTAGTTTCCTTGAAATGTAAGCAATCACTCATCCAGATAGAACAAGACTTTTCAACCTTTCCTTGATGCGCCGTATTACCAAGAAGTCAGTGTTCATGTCGGGACCTTTAGTATCGCCATTGTTGTCAACAACTCTGCTTCCTCAAATTCTTCCACGATTTCACCCAAACAAACTTCTCTTATTTTTCTTTGCAATCTGATCTTGGATTTGGTATTTTCGAATCCTCTAATAAACCGGGCTTTCCATAGTATCCTGCTAAACCCATAAATTTTTGTACTTCTTGTACATTTTTTGTTGTAGGCCATTCCATAATAGCTCAACCTTGGCTGGATCCACGACGATAGCTTCATCGGAGATGACATTCCTATAGTGAATCCATCGATTGATAAAAAGAGCATTTGGACAACTTACCAAACAATTTGTACCTCGTAGACACTTTAGTACCAAGCGCAAGTTCTCGGCCATGCTCCTCCGTTGTTCGAGAGTAGATCAAGATATCGCCACGAATACTTGGATGAACTTGTCCGGCATCAGGGAACACCCGCCCATCAAACTCATGAATACCTCAAGCGCTTGTCGGCCCAACGCAGAAATAACAAGAAACTCGTGAATGTTCAAATCTCATCTTTTAAAGGGTCTTAGGGATGTCATCCTCCTGATCCCAGAATCGGTGATACCCGACCGCGAAATTGATCTTGGAGAACACCGTCACAACCTTCATTTGATCGTAATGTGATCATCAATTCTTGGTAAGGGATATTGATTCTTCATCATAGCCTTGTTCCGCCTGGATCTGTAGTCAATGCAAAGCCTCATGACCCGTGATTTTCAGAGGAAATAATCAGTACCCCACTATGATTACACTAGGGCGACACCGTGTCCAACAACTCCTTCAGCAAGGCTTGCATTTCTCATCTTCAGAACTCAATGACATCCCAGAATACCTCTTGCCATCGGGGATTCTGGCCCCTGCTGTCTATGGTAAACCTTA
Source organism: Picea sitchensis (assembly GCA_010110895.2). NCBI lineage: Eukaryota > Viridiplantae > Streptophyta > Pinopsida > Pinales > Pinaceae > Picea > Picea sitchensis. The sequence goes on from SNQJ01S0003340.1 coordinate 7,308, forward strand.
GCCTTTCCTGGCATCCTAGCAACTCTTCAAATATCGCCCGCGAATTCCTTCACCACTGTATAGTGTTCGAATCTTCACTTTTCGCTTAGTACAGAGGATCGAGATAAAGCTTGAACCCCTTTGTGCATACTATTTCTCGTAATCAGCAGGACGAACCTCGTGGAAACTCCTCGTTCCGGTCTACAATCACATGTCTGTCTCTTCATCATCAACCAAGTCAATCGCTTTGGCTTTATAGTTGATTATCGCCTTCAATACCATTCCGTACCAATCCATACCAATCACAACATCAAAAGATCCTAAGATCGACGACAAGGACTTTTGTGATTAAAACTATCCTAGGTTATGGGGTACAACTCCGTGAATCTTCTTCTTCGCCTTCAACCTTCGTTTGGCCTAAATCCATCTCTCTACGGTTAACCTATCCCGTTTGGATCGCTTTACCCATCCTTTAGCTGCGACCAAAATGAAACTCTCGTGAGCACTGTGGTCTATCAAAATACTAAGTACACCGGTCAAGAACCCACCGCCACTTCTTCTTCGAGCAATACTGACCGGTGCTCTTCCTCGCGCTATATTCACCATTGCAGAATCCGGGCGGCCTTGGCCTATATCCCACTGTAGGGTCTAGCTGATCCGTGATGCCCGTCCTCTCCATAGGATAATGGTTGTGGGCTCTACATCGCCCAAAGACTTCTTCGCCCGTAGTCCCGTACCGATGTGGAAGATGACTGCCTTACCGGCCAGAACTGTGTCTGCTTCAACAATTGTGCCTAAATTGTCAGCCAAGGTGATGCCGGCCACATAGGGGCCCCCGAGGGTTCATGCCACGGCCGGGTTTGCGTAGTAGTGATCCTCTCTGAAGTTACCTATATCCCAAACATATGCTTTGCCGTGTTCAACATGTCATGGTACCAAATGAACCCCACTACGTCTCGGCCGAGCACCGTCTAACTCTCACCGGAGCTCCTCCTCTTCTATGCGAGAGGGCCTTCTCGAGGTCGCAAAGTTTGAGGCATCAAAATCCTCCAACTCAGACATATACAGCCGGCCATTAAGGCCAGTTACTTTAACCGGTGGCTACCTTGGGTTTCTCTCATATGCGGAGCATAATGGAGTACCTTAATGAACGGCTTCATACGGCAATGACGACTTCCTCGTTAATGCATTGAACTATTACTAACGCTTTAATGAATTCTCTGAACTGCTCGAATCAGCCCTATGACACGCCTTCAACTAATTCATGGTCGTTCATAGAGCATCTTCACCATAGAAGAGCGCCTCCCCTTCATTTGAAAGATCACATGAACTTCATGTTGGAGGTATAATCGAAGTGTGAAGCACATTGCCATATTCTCTAACCATACCTTGGTGGTCATCGCCCGGCACCAAAGAACTCATAAATTTTACCTTCTCAAGTTCACAACGAAAGTTACCTGTAACGGTCGGCGCGTGCTGCAGAACCCTAGCGGGTGTCGGTGCCCTAGCCTAATCTCTTTCCAAATGGCTTATCAGTGCCTTGGACATGCGCTTGAAAGATCTCATCATCCCCTACTCTATTATTGCTAACTACGATTCAAGCCTCGTCCGAGAACTCCGTCATTTCCTAGGTTAGACCACACAGCGTGATGCTATTGAGTATATCACGCCTCCTCCCTAGCACCCTGTCTGCCGTTCGCTTCTCCGCTGACGCCCTTCTTAACCATGATTACTTGCACGCATAAAATAAAATCGATCACCAATAGTATAATCAAATCTAATCATGTCAATGGAAGTCGTAGAGAACTTTAAGCCAGCGTTCAACTCCGCTCGAGTAATTACATGTAACGAACCTCCCTATTTTTTTTAACAGTAATTTTTTTTTTTTTAAGGTGTGTGCGGTCGTGTAAAAAGGTAACCAACACTTAACGACTCACGTCACACCCGATGACTAACAAGACGCTAAATACCTATATTCACAACAAGAAGACTACAGCACAACAAGAAGCCGCAAGAAATAAACTAATTAAGGACATAAGGCTTAATAACAAGTAACCGCGAAACATCATTAAACGACATACTGGGTTAGGTATCGTGTGAACATAGAAGGAATAATCATCCATGGTAGTAGATTTTAATATTTCATCAGTAAAGCAGGGCATTTAATCTTAGTTCTCTCGCTCAAGAGAGAGAAGGTCGAGGCTCGCCAACCGCCGTGTAAACTAGGTAATCTCCGCTGCAAGCGCAAGAGTGGAAACCCTCGCTTTAAAGGGCCCGAGACTCTAATACGGCACTCGACTATACGTAAATAATCACACATACATATATACTAAGGTTACATGAGGTGTCTACATCCCTACTGTAATAATAAGGAGACCACGCACAATAATAATCTAATTCTAAATCAATCCATCATCATCAAAATTTAATGGCACATTAAAACATTCATTCTATCTACCTGGTGCAAGGGTTGTTAGTCCAATCATAAATGGTAAGTCTATAACACAAGAAAGTATTGGGATCCATCAATCATTTGCACATAAATTCCTAAGGCGCACAAGTCTCAGGTCTAAATCGAAGACATTCACGGCTACCTAGTCTAGCATGTGAATTATGCATACTCGTTTTAATCCCAAAACTTCCCCAACTAGACGGAAACCATTTAAACTATTAAACGAGAAGCGACCATTAAATAATCCAAGAAGCAATTAACCCGCCTTTATCACAAGTGAATCAATCCATGCATTAAAAGCTTTTAAAGCATAATCATTAAAGCAACACTAATTAAGCATTTAAAAATTTAAAAGCATTATACTATAAGTATTAAAGGTTTTAAGGAATAAAACTATATAGCATCAAATGTGTTACGCGTTAATCTATAGTTCATGAGAAGGTTTTAAGCATGAACTTATAAAGCATCAATGCCTTTACATATTACACTACCAATTTAATTCATCAACGACAATTAAAATTTCAGTAACATATCTAATAAAATAACATCTTTTCATTTAATATTTCCATAACATTACAAATAATTAACGTTTCAATTTACGTGTTAAAAATTACGTTACATCACAATACCATATATTAACATTCATTGCTTTTCATTAACCTCAATTAAACATTGACTAAAATAAGCAACTTGCTATTGTTAATTACTAACTAAATAAGTAATTGATGATAATGAATTGTTACCTAACATAGGGTAGATTGCCCTTATGAAAAGAAAGTAGATTGCTTCTTTTAGATAATAGAAAAAATGAAGTAAAATGATGTATGAAATGTTTAACTAAAAAAAGGGGGTTTTCCTTGATTACCATAAAGAATAATGTTGTTATTAATGCTTAACAAAAATGATGTAATTTGTTGTGTAAAAAGTTAACTAAAAAAAGTAAATGTTGTTTCTACTGTTGTTAGCCTCAACCTGACAACAAAATCTGAGTTTAACCGCATCTCCATCTCCTCGGGGTACCAAGGTGATAGTTGCCTACAGGCATTAAGGAACCGACTAGAGGGGTGAAGGCCATAACCAGGTGAGATTCGTTGTCTATCTATTGGCGAAAAATTCTAAAAGAACATACTCACGTGGAGAAACGCTGGCAAGTAAAATTGTAAGGGTATAACGTAAGTGAAATCACGCCTTCGTGGAAAAGAAAACAAAACCACCACCCGTGAATTTTGCGGAAGGGACATTCTCGCGAAGGCGACATGAATTTGACACCAAATACCTCTGGACACTTACACAATAAGCAATTTCATTTAATTGGTTTCGTCATTCCAACCACATAAAGACCAAGTTATCGAATTCCAATCAAGAGATGACATGAATATTTTACTGGAATAAAGTTCCAACCAGATATAAATATAAAATGTAAATTTTAAGATGCTTTGTGCCTCATAGGAGAGACCTATTGTTATCAAGGTTGGTGGTCGAGGTTGTGGCTGGGGTCCAACAATAATATAGCGTGGAGTAGAAGGTGATACCGAACAAAGGTCTGTAATTAATTTAAGCGCACCATATTAGTTCGTAGGAGGTGTTGAAGGGACACCATCAACATAATTAACACGAAAATCTGAGCATTAAATAGTTGGATTCGAGCATGCAGAGATGAAGGAACTTACATCAACAGTTTGACAGTGTTAAGAGAGGATGAGATCTTAAACAAGGCAACCATTACAGAATGAATCCGTCACTCCCAAACGCTCACAATCTAAGGCACAGGTAGGAGGCCATAGAGCCAGTCAACAACCCCAAATTGGTAGGAGGCCGAAGACACTGCTAACAGCCCCTGGAACCTTCGAATCTCAGAGGAAAAAGAGGATTTCAAGGCGAAAGGAAAATTTCACTGCCGAGGCTGAGGACTAAAAGTTCGTTGAGGTATTAATATGAAAACTAGGAAAATCTAAAGGGAGGCGGAGGTTGAAGGAAGCAAATACGAATGATCACTAAAACAATCATCTCCACTGCGAAAATAAGGTGACCTCCTTTACTGCTGTAATCCTTAACACAACATAACCGTTGCGCAAATAAAAGATGTCAATCTACTTCTAATATAATTAATACAACAGATCCAATTGGTGAATAGGAGACCTCTATTTACTTCAAATCCATTATGAAAACAAATACATCATTTCAGACGTTGCCTTAAATTAATTATACAAAAACCATACCGCTGTTCTAACTCCCCGCTTCCTCCAATGATGACCATGCATTATGTACCACTCCCGCTCCATACGCCTCCTCTTCTTCACGCCGGCCCCACTTGCCGAACAATCAGAGATCATTACACTCTGGCATTCTCCTACCAATCGCTTAGGTACTTCCTCCTTATCCCCTAAACTTAAAGGCCACACACCATGATATGCTCATTTCCTACCGCTTTCTTGCAAGGCCGAAAGTACCACTTCAATACAAGCTAATCCCAACTGCCCCAAGCAATCACTAAGTCACAATTCAACAAGGTAATCTGACACGCTTAACCGTCGATCCTTCGCTCTTCCTCATCTCCTTTCTTTTATAGAGTTTTGAGACTCACCAACTTTCCTAAATCACACCAATTTAAGTTTCAATAAAATAATTTTAATTATTCTCCACTGCACGCGTCGCCCATCCCCTCTTTCTTCTTTTCCATTAAATATTTCTTTAAATTTATTAATTGCCCCAATTCCCTCACCTACCCAGAAAAAGCTCCTCAAATTACCTTAGGTGTTCCTAGATCCCCTCTACATGTTTTAAATACTTCCTAAGAAAAAATATGTTACTAAATTAGCCCAGATTAGCAGGTTCTTAAATGCAAATTCCTTACTATGTTGAACTTGCTTTTTACCATAAGTTCAACTATTTCCCTTATTGCCAAAAGCCCCATCAGCTTGCGTTTATTAAATCTTTCTTTCCATTTATTATTTATATTTATTTTGTTCTTTCACAAGTTAAGAGTAATTTCTTCTTTGCATAATTTTAACACCATTAGTTTTAATTAAATTATATTCTCGGCCATTTCAACCTGGGCAAGAATTTCACGAAGACCAAACTATTACTTAAGTGGGTTTTTGTTTAAATGTTATTTTATTATATATCTTTCTTTTAAGGTTACATCTAAATTTTTACCCATAAAAGTTTTAGACTTATATCTAGATTCCAGGGAATTGGGTGACACTTGGTTAGTGAAGTTGTTTGCTGATTTCTTGGCGCTAAAGTCTAGGGCCATCTAGGTTTGTTTCTTCAACTTCATCAACGCGGGCGCGGTTCTTCAGACGACAACGCGTCTAAGGTGCCACCGCCTCGCTCGCTTTGTTTGTGCGACGCGTCTCTGTGATGCACCACGGGCTCCATGGGTGCCACTCGCCAACTTGTGTTTCTTCGCGATGACATGCCCTTCAAGATGCACCATGCTCCAAGGTGCCACTCGTTGATCTGACCGATTGGTAGACATCTATAACCCTCGGACAATTCTCCCCGCCAGGTGAACTTGTGGGAGACTAAGGGCTCTAAGGAATAAGGCCCTCGCCTTATTGCGCGCCCCTTAGAATCATCATGAGCGACTATCACAGTCTGCCCTCACGACATCGTGGATCCTCTCGAACTAGGCAATCGTTAACCTACAGTTCGAGCCACGACGGGAGTGCTAGTAGGTTGTGGCAGGGCTGTTATCCACACCTCTCCCTCAACCTCTCTGGAAATCGTGTGTGGCCCCTTTACTCCATATGTGAGTCCGGTCGACAAGCTATCGTCACCCTGCATCATCCAAAAATCATGTCAGAACATGTCAAAATCATATCATCAAATCAATGAAATATCGTAGTAAATAAATCAACCCAATAGAACACTCCGTGACTCAATCCGGAGTCCAAGGGGGTTCCACCGATGCCTCTGCATCCTCAAGGTCCAAAAACCCTGCACACTCAATAAAACTGAGTCAAAATCACCTGTCTACGTCAAGCAGTAAAACATCATGTCATCTATCATAACGCATCATAATCAAGGGTAAATGTTTTAACATCATAAAAGTTCGGATCACTTGCGAGAAAGTGTCCTCAAAGAATAAGTTTTCTCAGTGTGCCAGAGCGGGATGTTACAACCATGAATAAGTGCATCAACCATGCACCAAACCTGTACAAATAACAGGTCACAACAACCTATCACAACAACTTGTCTCATCAATATTATCAACCAAATCAGATCTACTCACCAATATCAATCACCAGGACAACTCTCAAAGATGTGCATCAACCAAGCATAACAAAACAACTCATAATCATGACCAAGATCAATGTTTTCTTCTAATAATATACCAATACAAGTATGCTACATCATACATAAACCATGTGTAAACAATACTACTAACAAGTGCCTCCAACCATGTACCAAGTATGTACCAATCATGTATAAACTACTCATCAACTATGACTCATCAAGATGTACCAACACCATCAACTATACACCTCATGTATGTGCCAACTAATCAACTACTTGTCTCAACCATATACACAACATGTACCTCAACCAAAATCCCTCATCAATTTCATCATCCAAATCTGATTTGTAAATCTGTAATAGACATGGTGTATAAGATCACATACCTGCACACTTTCCTTAACTTTAACAACAAGATACTAGCATTTTCATCAAACTTCACTTTAGTCTCGCATGACTAATTTTGGATTAGTCAACAACCCTAACTTGAATTAATCATAAATATGTACCTGTAATGAATAAATATCTAAAAATGGTACACAATTTTCTTTAGTGTATTTTATGCAATTCCTCCAGACTTCACTACATGTAACGTCTTAGAAAATGAGTTATAGAAAAAATGGCATACCTTGTTGAATTCTATCTTATTCTAGAAAGAAAACTTGTAGAGCGTGCACGCACAAAATATTTGTTGTATGGATCTAAAAATTGTACAAAGAATACTAAATATTGTACTATAACCAATACATTTGGTCTTACTAAATTTGGATATGTTATGAAGAAGTTATGATATGAAGAAGTTATGACATTTTTACCCGAAACACATGTTTTAGACTAGCTTCAGGACTAGCCACAAACCCTATTTTCCACGGTGTGTAAATCCATAAGTACAACGACCCACAAGATGACATTTTTATCACATCTACTTGGATATGTTTCCTCAATGTCATCCCAATTTCATGGTTTGAATCATTCTAGAAAAAATGTTGCTGCGAAAATGGTGAGATGACCTGTAAATAACATACCTTAGAAAGCATCATCAAAAGAATTTATCCTCCCTTAAATTTAGGCCTTATTTACTTCACCTTCCCTCTGAAATTTGGCTTAGATATCCTTTGGTTACCTTAGTCACCTATATATATTCAATATGCTCAAGTATGATTAAAATGAGAGACCCTTGCCTCTTATTTATACTTTCATGTAGCTTCCTGAAGGGGTTACCTTTTAACTATCTTAAACCACTTCTAACCACTTGTCCACTTAGTAATTTATCCATTAACATTATTATTTAAATAATTTATTTTGTATTCACTTTGACTTATAGTACACTCATCACTTCACTTTATTATTTACCTTCTAAAATCTCTTAAACCACTTTGACTACTTTGACGTTTTGGGGCTTCTAGATGACTCATGAGGGTTCTCCAACTTCACATGGCCATAAATCTCTAACCATGAGGAGTTATGTGACGTTCCACACACCAATGGAAATGGCATGAAATTTACTTTAAACATAGAATAGTATTGTATGCAAATATATCAAAACTCATACCATTATCCATCAAGAAAACTTGGGTCCATTACCCAAACTTGGGTTCTCCAACTTCACATGGCCATAACTCTCTAATTGTGAGGAGTTATGTGACGTTGCACATACCACCGGAAATGGAATGACATGTAATCCCCATATATAATAGTCTTACCTTCAAATATATTAAAACTCATACCATCAAACATCAAACAAACTTGGGTCCATTACCCAAACCTTTGTGCTACCAGAATTTGCTACCAAACTTTCTCAAAGGGTTGACATCAATCACTAAGGGTTGACATCAATCTACAGTATCACTCTCTAATGGTTGAAATCAATGAAAACCAACAATCCATACCAAATGTCCATAAAACTAAGCCAATTGTCCGACATAATTTTATGAAGAGGCAATGCAGGTAGACACCAAAAACAAGTGGGAGCAAGGAATGAAAGAGGAAATGGATTCCTTGGTAAATAACCAGACTTGTGATTTGTTTCAGTTGCCTAAAAAAAAAAGAGCATTGCAGAATAAATGGGTTTACAAGTTGAAGGAAGAAAATGGAGGCAAAAATAGGTACAAGGCTAGACTTTTTGTAAACGGGTTTGCACAAAAGAAAGGTATATGTTTTGATGAAATATTTTCTCCTATTGTTAAAATGAATTCAATTAGGACTATTTTAATTCTTGTGGCAATATAAGATTTTCATCTTGAACAATTAGATGTAAAACCAACTTTTCTCCATGGGGATTTTGAGGAAGATATTTATATGTAGTATCCATAGGGGTATGAGGTCAAAGGGAAGGATAATTTTGTATGTAGGTTGAAGAAGATATTGTATGGCCTAAAGCAGGCTCCAAGGCAATGTTATTTGAATTTTGACATGTTTATGACAGAACAAGGTTATAGTAGATGTCATTATGATCACTAAGTTTATTTTAAAAGGCTAGAAAATGGAAGCTATATTATCTTTCTATTGTATGTAGATGACATGCTTGTTGCAAGGTCTAATATGAAGGATATAAATGTGCTCAAGAAGAAATTAAATAATTCATTTGCGATGAAGGATTTGGGTGCTGCAAAGAAAATACTTGGTATGAGAATAAAAAGAGACAGGAAAAATCGCAAATTGACATTGTCTCTGGGTGAATACATATAAATGGTGTTGGAGAGGTCTAGAATGCAGAATGCAAAACCAGTTAGTACACCTTTGGCTATACATTTTGAATTAACTAAGGAAATGTGTCCCAAGATATAGGAGGAGATAGAATACATGTCCAGGGTCCCTTATTCATCAACAGTTGGCAGCTTGATGTATGTGATGGTTTGCACAAGACCAGATATTGCACATGTAGTGGGAATTGTGAGAAGGTATATGAAACATCCAGGTAAAGAAAAAATGGGAGGTAGTAAAGTGGATTCTCAAGTATTTGAGAGGTATTCCTACTCATGCATTATGGTTTGGAGGTTCATACACTATTCTACAAGGATATGTTGATTCATATATGGAAGGTAATAAACATAGAAGGAGAAGCCCCACAGGGTATGTTTTTACTATAGGTGGAACAAAAATAACTTGTATTTTGAAAATGCAAAATTTTGTTGCACTTTCAACAACAGAGGCAGAGTATGTTGCTGGGTACAGAGGCTAGTAACAAGATGATTTGGTTCCATAGGTTTATGGAGGAATTGGGAAAGAAGCAGGAGAATAGAAGGTTGTACTGTGATAGTGAGAGTACCATTCATATTGCAAAGAAATCAAACTTCCATTAAAATACTAAGAATATATAGATTAGGTATCATTTCATACGATATGTCTTGGAAGATGGACATTTGAAGTTGGAAAAGATACACACTAGCCAGAATCCTGCAGACATGTTAACTAAGGGAGTAACTAGGGAGAAACTGAGTTCCTGCTTAGTTTTAGTTGGTATTCAAGAATGAAGATGAAGATGAGAAATTTTCCAGGTCCAAGATGGATCATAGTCTAGCAGAGAAAATAGAGGTGGATTTGTTGAAATCAGCCTCCAAGTGGGAGATTGTTGGTTGTGGAGCCTGATTATTTTCCTGATTCAGAGGTATTTTTTTTTATCTATGTTTATACCCAATGAAGACTTACACCCTAGAATAATTTACAATCCTCCATGCAGGGGAGTGTAGGGGGGGTTACCCCCCTTGTAGGGATTGAGGGGTTCATCCCCCCAGTTGGGGGTCTGGGCGCAAGCGGGCCCCCAAAGGAAAAATTGTCTCGTAAATGTATATTGTAATTTCATACTAAATCTGGACCATTCATTATAAGATAAAAGATCTGACAGTAGAAGTTATGTTAGGGTTTTTTACCCTAGAAGGAAACCCTCTTTTATGAGGGAAATGTATTGCGGCTATGTATCAGGGAGAATATTGTATTCTGAGTGAGGATACTGTGAGAGAAAGAAGAGGAAGTTACAACGGTTGTGTTGTAGGTTGTATTCCTTCATTTTCTAGATAATAATAAAGGAAGGACCTGTAAATTTTTCTAGTGGATGTAGCCCACACTGGGTGAACCACGTACATTTGTGTCTCTATTGTATTGTGTATCTTCTGTGTTTTATTTCTGCATTTGTTTTATTTATTGCTCTGTGATCCTGTTTTTCTAACAGAATGGTGGTACAACACATCTTACCATACATCTACTCGAATGACTCCTTTTGAAGCAATCTCTGGAAAAAATCCTCCATCAGTTCTCTCCTATATTCCATGGGTCTCGAAGGTTCAGGAGGTTGGAAAAAATATTACAGTCCGTGAGGCTATTCTTCAGGCCCTCAAAGACAATTTGGTCATGGATCAGAATTGAATGAAGCAACAAGCAGATCAAGCTCACTATGAACGCCATTTTGTTTAAGGGGACCAGGTATTTCTTCGACTACAACCTTATAAGCAGACTTCACTCAAATCTCAACACTATCAGAAACTTGCGCCCAAATTTTATGGTCCTTATAAAATGCTCATGCGTGTGGGATCGATGGCATATCCGTTATCTCTACCCAGTTATTCAGATATCCATCATGTTTTTCATGTTTTTTGCTTAAGGAAGGTGATTGGAACTAAGTGCTAAACTCAAACTAGTCTCCCTTAGTTATATGAAGAAGATTCCATATTGTTGCAACCATAAGCATTCTTGGCCCAACGAAAGCGTCGTCTCTTTCAACGCACCATCTAGGAAGTCTTAGTCCAATGGAAAGATGCACCTCTAGAAAATGCCACCTAGGAGCCGACCACCATTGTACAACAATTCCCTCATCTGAAGCCTTGTGGAGAAGGTTGTTCTTCAAGGGGGAGGGCATGTTAGGGACCTAACCTCCCTAACCCCTCATGTAGGTAGAATAATATAATTCCATGTAATAAAGGCCAATATTAATAAGGACTAGAAATAAGGAAGAATAGGTCAAATGTAAGAAGACCTAATAGAAGCTTCTTCTTCTAGAAGAATCTTCCTCTAGATTGTTCTTTTGGATAAATAGATTTAGTATAAATAGGTGTAGAGGGTATGCGAAATATTGTCTTGGATATTATTGTAATAGAGCTCTACTTCGTTGGAGGTTTCCCCCTTGAAGAGGCAAGTGAACATTTCTATTAGTAATCAAAGTGTTCTTTCTAGTGTTATTCTAGTATTATTCTAGTATTGTTCTAGTTATATCTTTGTTTCTCTGCCATTTCTAGCTAAATTATTTTTGTTTTGCATACTATTTTATATCTAGAATACTACATTTAACTTGTTCTTATACATTAGGTATATAGTCATAGTCGTGATCTCAATGGGGGAAAGGATTTCCTCTAAGAGGAGGATAAGATAGGGAGTATTTCCTTTAATTTTGAGGTTATAGGTTATAAAATTCTTTTGTATTTGTTCTCTCTTTCTCCTTGAATCTAGAGAGATATTGCATCCCAAAAATTTGCATTCCTATAGAACAACATGAGTTACAAGAGTCTCAACGAGGAGTTTTTTCTAATCCCAAATCCAAAGATTAACTAATTTACAATTGGTTTCAAGCCCATAATAAACTTTCCACCCTCCATTTATCATTTTCTCATTGCTATAATTCCAGTTGAGCTTGTGGTGAATATTGATTCCAATTTATTTGTATGAAGTCACTTCCTACTAGTTTTGGTTGTCATATACAAAACTATCATATGTGATCTTCTTGGATTTAATGATCATGACTTTTGTTATGTCACTATTAACAGTCATACTTATATTAAAGAAAAAATCATATATAAATTAAAATATGATCAAAAATAAAAATATTTTAAAATATAAAAATTATATAATATAATAATAGTGTGCAAAAAATAGTAGAAGAAAAGCAAGACACTATCAATAATTTAAAAAGGAAAATATTTTCCCTCGGCCATGCATTCCCTATGTTATATTTATGTTTATTTTATATTTTTCTATCCCAAAACATTATGATGTAGAATAAATCAATGACTTCAACTTGGTTCTTCTTATTATTCCTTGCCCTTCAGGCTGCAGGGACTATTAGTAATCGGTTTTTCATGGTTCTATTAGTCCATTCACGTAAATCAATGAAAATCACCGATTTTAACCAAAGTTTTGAGATATTTATACAATTTTCCAACTCACATTTCATATTTTTATCCTAAATTTCTAATTTGATGTCTTATTTTCCCTCATCTCAAGGCATTGAGCACACTATCCACCAAAAATTTAGGTTAAAAGAAACCTCTTCTTAACATTTTTTTAACCTAGTGGAAAAGTAACGCTAGATTATTGGAGGGTTCTAGTTCTAAGTATTTCATTTGGCAGATGGTGACTCTTATTCCAATTCTCTCAATTTAGGGATTTGTTTTCCCAATTCTAAATTGAACTTGTTATGGAATTTATTTTTCTCATTTACTTGGATTTCGAATTGGGTTCTACAACACTCCATAGCCATGATCGTCATGGTCACATTTCCTTAAACCTGGTTTTTGTCTTAGAAACTATCGAACTTCATGAACCTCTCCTACTATGGCATAATAACAGTCATAGTGATCCATGATGATTGCAAGAGTTCCTTTACTACCATTCACTCCCACTTGTAATCCTACAAACAAAGGGATGAGAGACCAACATTGAAATCTGGAAAAAAGGGAGAAGAATGAGAGGACATATACTCCCCAACCCTTATATTATTGTCACCATTGATGTTCATTGTTCTCAAGGATTTCATAAGAAATAATACAACATTATCTATATTTCCCATGATAGAGTTGAGAGGACTATTTTACCAATGATTGAAACCCCGAGAATTTCACTAGGAGCAATGTGAAGAGGTTGGATTTGGGAAGAGTAATCTCTTATCTTCCCCTTCTCAAAGATTCTTGAAATGTTACATGAGAGAGAGGTGAAGCCCCTCCTACCAAATAAATACTATTTGTGATCATGGAATGAACCTAAATCCCATTATTTACTCTCCTTTTAATCCAAATAAAAAATCTCCCTTTTATCATTACATCCATTATGGAACTGAGAAAATGCAAATTCATAATATCATTTCATAAATATATCTATTCATTGAAAAATTCAATTTATAATTCACAAAATCATTTCATAAATAATTATATTCATTGAACAAATCAATTTATAATTGGGGAGGAAGGTGGAATAATTTGCATAAGTCTCAAATGATTATCATGGAGTCACCACTCATAGTTATCAAAGTTGTATTTTTTATTACTCATAAACTTGATATCTTTGTACACTACCAACACTTTTACCTCCTTATTTATAACATGCCCTAGACTCAAAGAAAAAACCATCTCTTATTTTCTTTAGTCATAAAAGATATTCCGTTCACACACATTATCTCGTTTAATTTACATTATTAACTGAATCAAATATTAAATAAATTTCTTTTATCATTTTTTAAATTTATTACTTATAATTAAGTAAAACATAAAACCATTTTGATGATGTTGTATTACAATCCTAAATCCTTTATTCAATAATGTGTTTTTATCTCACATGTAATAGATATGAATAATGTCCTTTTTTTTCTCACATATAATAGATATGAAAAAATTAATTTCAAAATATAAAATAACATCCATTTTTTATAATAATTAAAAAATATAAAATAACATCTATTTTTCATTATAATTAAAAACAAATATAATGAATGAATGGAAAAAATTAAAATTAAAATAAATATAAAATATAAAAAAAACAACACCATGTTTAACCAATTGCCTTATGCAACCGAGTACCAAGTACCTACTTGGGTAATGTTTAATTCTCAAATAAGAGAATAAAATAAATGGAAATCTTGGTACAGAGATCAAGCCAATACCTACTTGGTGAATGCTTTATTCTCAAGTAAGACTATAATATAAATGGAGAGGTCGGTACAAACATCAATAAAAATATATATATATTTATATATTTTTACTAGATAGATATGACATATATATATGTCATATTACATGTTTTTCTTCTATTAGGTTTCTTCTTTGTTGGTTGGTTGTCATATTACGTACAAAGTTATCTAAAAGAAAAAGCACATGTGAGGTTGGTTGTCTAGTGGGGTTTCATCTACTATTGGGATATCATAAATAGTAGATATCATAAAATTAATTATGTGTTGTTGTAATATTTTATCAACTTGTCTTAAAATAATAGTTATGGAGGTTCATATGATGAGATTAGATTAGATTAGGTTAAATTTATCTTTATGAAGTTCCATATCTGCATATGGATAAGGAAAATGGATATGTCTTAGTTTTTTATTAAAAAAAATTATAATAATTAATGTGTAGTAGTTTGATTTTTATTAATATTAATTTGTAAATATTAAATTAAGTAGGTGATTTTTTTTTACAATTTTATGATATTTTAAATTTTTATTATTTTTATATGAATATTTTTTTTTATTATTTTGTATTTTTTTTATTAAATAGTTTTTTTATATTAATATTTTTTATTTATTTTGAGGTGAAATAAATTTTGAATTACATTTTCTTTTAATGAAATCTTTGTTTTTAAGTTAGGGATCACTAAAATTCATAATCCAAGTAATGCCAACATTACTAACATTCCTTGTAACTTAGCAAACATTATTATGGTTTATATTATTTATTAGTTAAGGTAAGCATTTTATAAGTGTCCATAGTTTAAGAAATAGATCATCCAAGAGCTTCATATCCTTTAGTTTCAAACGAGATACATACACTTCAATAAATATAGACCTACACATGCAAGTATATCGATCTATTCATATATTTATAGATTGATTTTTGATATAGATAACAAAGTCTAGAAGTGCTAGAATCTTGGTCCTTCAAAGAAAGTTGTATTGAAAGTTGATCATGTGAAGGATAAGATCAATCAACAAACAATGAGAACACTAAAAATGATATATATATATTTTTTTGTCTATGAAAGTTGTGCACTTGCTTTATTGGTTGGATATCACTGAACATTAAAGGTGTGTCATATTTATTGACTTACAAATATTTGACAATTTTCAATAACAAGGGTTGTTAGAGGTTTTTATAACTTCAATCACGTGGTGATAGAAAATGAATAAAAATGAAAACAAATAGTATTTTAACACCTAAACAAATTTAGTTACCTCATCGAACAAACTGTTATTTCTAGACCTCATGTTTTTTGGAAAATCTCTAGCTAGAATTTGAGACTAGGGATGGCCAGACAAAATAAAAATGAATTAGTTCATTGTAAAAAAAACCATTAAATATTATCATCAATAAAATATTGGCCAATTGTTTGTGCAGTGAAGCCCTAAGACCAATCTTTGATTCCAGTGGTTACCGATCTCTTTCTAATGGCTACTGATCTTTGATTCATAACCTAGTTTTTCCATTTGGTTATTCAAAGACATAGGATTGCATCCTTAAGATTAATCTCATCCATTTATATTAAAATAAAAATATCTACTTGTGCATAAATAAAAGGAAGTGGGAATGCCTTGGGATATATTGAGACTACATGTAGATAAAGTAATAAGAAATCGATGCCATAACCTATTTTTCCATGTCACTCAATGAAGTTGATCTCCTGGAAAAGAAAAACAAAAATAAAATAAAATCATATTTACCAAAATTCATTGTGTAAAACTAAATAAAAACCCCAAATATGTATACTTTATTGGGATGTAGAGAATTAAAAGTGATGCAGGAGTATATTTGGCCTCAAGCAATCTGCATCAACCAAAAACATCTTAGTTTCAAGTTAGTAATTGTATGGTGAAATAAGTGTTAAAACTCATATTGATGCAACACATGAAATGTTGCAACACTCGTTGTTACAACACCGTGAAGACGTTGTTGCAACATTGTGTGAAATCCCAGTTGTTGCAACAACGTAAATAAGTTGTTGCAACATTATGTGAAATCCTAGTTGTTGCGAAACCATGAAGACGTTTATGCAACACCATGCACAATCCCAATTGTTGCAACACTGTGAAGTGTTAAAAGCTAAGGGTCGCACATGCTTAACGTGACATACTCCATGTGTCTTTGGTGGAATTTATGGAAAATGGTGGACAAATTCAAGAGGAAGGAGGTTGGAAGGAATAAGGGAAGAAGTTGGATCGTTGGAAACCCCTAGCGTCCAATGAATCTTGGGAAAATAAATAAATGGTTGGAAAATGGTTTGGGATTGAAATCTTCATAACTTCTCAGCATGGGAACACATTTTTGAGAAGAAACCCAAGAAAAAGTTAGTGTGGAAAGGGAGGAAGAAAAAGGAAACTAAAGGAAAAGAAATGTGAGAGGGGGAGATAAATAAGAGAGGAGAGAAAGGGACATTGTTTTTGGAGGAATGGAGTGGAACAACGTACATGATTCTTGTCATTAAGTTTGAAGGAAAACTGTATCAGATTGGATGAAGTGTAATGAGACTGTAGAAGACCATTTTTTCTATTTGGTTAATAAATATATTTCCATTCCCTATAATTTGGTGTCGTCTATTGTTTCCATTTTCCTACAATGTAATTTATCTTGGAATCATTTGAGTTGTTAAATTTTTTTTACGTTGTTAGCTATTAGTTGTGCATTGTGTGGGCATAAACCTAGTTTTGTAGTTGATTGTGTACAAGATTGAATATGACTGCATCAAGTGGTATCAGAGCTGGTCATATATTCCAAATGAAATGAGTATGCATTATTTCCATAATGTATATGAATCTTGTAAAGTTTCTTTGAAGGTGGAAGAAAATATTGATAGAAGGTTGTGATAGAATTTTTGGGGAAAAGGAACTAGAGGCAAGGGAAGAACCAATGCTACTAGAAGTAGTGAAAAGGAGGATGAAGTGACCAATATTCATACTACAAGAGGTGGAAGTGGTGTTGGAAGAGGAAGAGGTTTTGGAAAAATAAAGTATTTGATTACAAGTTACAAATGTGGAGTAGAAGGGCACAAAGTGGCAGAATGTAGCAAGAAGAAATGAAGATAGAACACAAGTTACCCAACAAGATGAGATAGAATTTGTTGGTGGAAATATGGAAGTACTTAAGAAATAATAAGGAGAAAACCTAATGTTCAGAAGAATACTACTCAAGCCTAAGGAAAAGGAAATAAAAGAATCTGAACATTGAAAGAGAGTTTTCAAAACAAAATGAAAAATTCAGGATACATGTTTTCATCTTGTCATCAATGGTGGAACTAGAGAAAATTTAATATCCACAGAATTATTGGAGAAAATTAAATTAAAAATCATTCCACACCCAAATCCATATAAGGTCCCATGGTTGAAAGGAGGACAACAAGTGAATATAACTGATTAATGATTTTTAAGTTTTCTGATTGGAAAGTTTAGTGAGTAGGTATTGTGTGACACGATATAGATGGATGTTTGTCATGCACTAATCGAAATACCATGGTTGTTTGACTGATTGGACACAATACATCATCGAGAGGATGGGACATCATCATCAAAATCAGGAACATTGTCGGACATATATATAGGTCATCGAAATTTTTTCTCATCATCAACGTCAGTAGAAACTGAACATCATCATCATTTGTAGTGAAGAGATGGAGGAACATCATCATCATAAAAAACATGAAGTTGGAACATCAACATCAATAACACGAAGTTGTAACATCAACATCAATAGCACGAAGATGGAATATCAACATAATCAATAGTATGAAGCTGGAACATCAACATCAACAACACGAAGCTGAAATATCAACATCATCAACAACATGAAGCTAAAACATCAACATCAATATGTGGAAATAGAATGAGGAAAGTGCATCAACAACAACATCTGTGGTACTCTTACATACCTTCCTTACTAGACCTTCGATATCTTTCCAGGAATCATAATATTCCCTAGGATACAAAATCCCTTAACAGAATGCCATGTGGTATACGGCTGAGGAATGTGGATTACGAGACCGGGATCTTTCCAGGAATCACAATATTCCCTAATATATAAAATCCTAAATGAGCTACAACTACTGACCACAAATAGCATATACATGCACAAGTAATCTAACAGACCGTCCCTTACTTGGACCTTCATATCTACCAGGGATGATCAGTCCCCTATGATATAAATCCTAAATGAGCTACATTGTTGGTTCAGTATACCATGTATCATCAACATCACTCCCATTTTGATGGATTTCCCTTTTGGACTACACCAATCTTATCTCCCGAATACTTCAAGCTTCCTGAAGACATAGTCTTAGTCAAAACATATGCAACCTTCTCATCTATTCCAAAGTATTGGATCTTCTGACTCCCATACATTGCCAAGTCAAGATGGTGGTACCGGATCTCAATGTGCTTCATCTTATTTTTTAACATTGGGTTCTCTTTCATCTTTATGAAAATATAGTTATCACAAAAAGATCACGGTAACATCCATCTCTAGGTAAAATAGACCTATCAACAACTTTTGAAGCCATGTGAAAGCTACAATTGGCAAACATATTTAATGTACTTTTCTTCTTTTCGTCTTTTGAGAACAATACGAGATTGCTTCCTGCTGCAATGTACTTTTCTTCTTTCGTACTGAGAACAATACGAGATTGCTTCCTTCTTTTCCATGAAGTCATGGATGACCCCAAACTAAAACAACATCCTGAAGTGCTCTTTAAATATGAATCACTTCCAACCCAATCTTAATTAGTATAACCATATAGTCTGAAGTCATGATCTCCAGTATAATAGAGACCATAATCCAATGTACCCTTAAGGTATCTCATCAAATGGTTTGCAGCTACAAGGTGAACACGTATGTGCTCCACTAGATATTAACTCAAGGTGTTCACATCAAATCATATATCTGGTTTGGTATGCATTAGATACATCAATGAACAAATCATCTATCGGTATAGAGTAACATCAACTATTTCTGATAAAGTATCAACCGATAACTTTAGATTCGTCTCCGTAGGAGTGGACATGGCTCTACATTACATCATGTCAAATCTCTTGAGAATTTCCACAACATACTTTCCTTGATAAAGGAAAATCTCTTCTGGTCTCTGCCATACTTCAAGACCTAAGAAATAATACATCGAGCCTAGGTCTTTCATCTCAAATTCAATGGAAAGCTTCTTCTTACAATCTATGATGAGATTTTCTTCATCTGTACATATTGTATCAATATAACTAGTCGATCATCCACAATCTTGAAGTAATAGTAGGGATCAACATTACTCTTAGTAAATCCCAATATCATTAAAAAACTATCAATCCTTCCATACCAAGATCTTGGAGCTTCCTTCAACTTGCATACATGAGTATTTTTGTCGTGTACTTCAAAACCAAATTTTCACATCACATTGTACCAACCTAGTATACTTGCTCAATTGTAACTCAATTTGCATAATCACGTGTTGGTTCTATGCGAATTTTGCAAAGAATTATTTGTCTCACTACCTCAGAGTTTGTCATCTACTTTTTTCTACAATTTTTCCTTCTGGAACCGGGACTCTGCACCTGCAGCTTCTATTTCTAAATGAATCATCTATTTTATCATGGAAACAAATTCATCTTAAACTGAAGGTAGTGTTTCTTCTTTCATTGAGGGAAATCAATCTCAAATACATGGACTGCTCCCTCTGAATCACATAATGTGTTAGAATCATGATTGTTCTGGCTATCTTCATGAAAACTGGAACTATTTCTTCGATTACTGGATCAAGTGTCTTGTCATAGTATTCTCCCTCTTGCTAGGAGAATCCTATGGACACAAATGAAGATTTGTACATATATATACTATTATCTACAACATGATTGATCTGTTAGATCCATATTGGAAGTCACCATTGACTTCCCTTCTTCTCTTAATTAAAAATCCATATCTTAGTCCTTCTGATCGGATTCCTCCTCTGTCACTAAAACAAGGAAATTTTCCCATGAGATTTCATGTCTTCTAGAAGTCTCTGAAGCTATGATATAGTATTCTCAACTTATGGAATATTTCTATCAATCTTGGAAGACATCTATTTTTCCCATCTAATCCTTTCTGAGATCAGGCTCACTCTGAGTCTCCTTGCTCTCTCTGAAGCTTGACTCCCTTTGAGTCTATATAATCTTCAGATCCATCTTCTCCCTCTGATATGGCACATCAATGTTATATGTATTTGCATCCTGTAAAGTGTCATGGGACCTTGGGTCTCTTTCTAGTTACTTCATTGATTCTAGGTAGGACCTTCTAGATCTACTAACTCTTCCTGATGATMTGAAGAGTGATCAACTACACTAGAGGGATTTTTTTTGTCGTCTTTGGAGCCTTATGCTCCTCATGTTCTATCTTCATATGAGATGTTKTGTATCTAGAAAAAGTAGATTTTTCTTCTTCTTCTTCAGTACATGGATGTATATTTTCATGTATACAACTTGGATAGTTTTCTCCATGTATCATCTAATATGTTACCTCCTTCAACCATCACTATAAATTCCTTAGGGTTATCACATGTGACCTGCATGGAACAAGAAGAACAAGGGAGAAACAATAGAAAAGAATAATAGTCTTTATAATAACAATAAAAAAATAGCAAGAACAATCGTCATAGTAGCTCCTTTAGAGATATCACTTGTGACCTTCCTGAAACATGGGTAAATGGTAACAAATACAATAAAAAGGAATGAGAGAAACACTCTTCTAGTGTTGTGATCAATCATTCCTCCATGGTAACCTGGAAACAAAACAAGAAGTTTTTCCTAGATGAGATATTAGTTATATCTAGTAAATCATTACAGTAAGAATTTATCTCAATAGTGCTCACATGCTACCGAGTATTCAATAATAAAAAAATTCAAAGATTTATATCACAACTATAATGTTTAGCAGTTATCAAACTTAATATGTGTAAATTTGAATCTTATGAATTTAATCAATCAAACCTAGAGCCTAGAGACTTTTCCTCAAGGATGAGTGTGTTGCTTATATTCCAAACCTCCTTCACTCGAGATGACAAGTACTTTCTTCAACATGTCCTCTATACTAAGACAATATGCTATCTTGACAAAAATATGATTTAGGGAATAAACTATAAAACCTCAACTTTAATCAATCTAATAATTTTACTTTAAATTTGACCAATGGTTAGTATGATAACTTCAACAGATCAAAATGGAACCTGGATATTCATAACATTACACTAATGCCATAACAAGTAGAGGCATATCAAAGTAATCAAACCTAGGGTACTGCATAGTTCCTCTTAATGTGTTGGATCTTAGATCCCTCTGATTCTACAATTGTTGTTTAGACAAAATATCATTTCTCTTGTAAATACCATTTAAAAATAATGATCTAGTTTAAACATATGTAACTACATACCTCTGATAGTATCGACAGGTAGTGGCACCATCCGAAAACAACAACAATAAATAACAAACCTTTAAAAATTCAAAGGCGTTGCAACTTGTAATTTAAAGGTAGTTGGATATTTGCTAGGGTAAGGTGCACTAGGACAATAAAAATCAGTCCCAACACTTCACAAAAACTTTCACTGCAATTGGTACTTCAAATGGTGTTGGAATTGCAACTAGCATGGAGGAACTGGAACAAAGGAAATGTCACTGTAATTGCAATTGATATTGCAACTAATACTCTAACTGCAACTGCAACTGGTACTACAAATGCAACTCCAACTACAACTTAGGATTTTTATGATGAAACCCTGATTTCTCAAACTTCAAATTTCAAAATTTTGATCCAGGGACTAGATGCACCCTCCTAGGGAAAGTTCCTAGGTGTGGTTACCTTATCCAATGTCCTCCTCAAACAAGGAAAATGTCATACTTAGGGTTAATGAAAAAACCCTAATTCTGCAGTAGCTACAATACTGAAAATTGGATTGTGATTTGGTCTCTTCCAGGCCTGCTTTGATACCATGTTGAATTTTTTACTTATACATCTAGCAGTGATGGTTCTTGTTTTATTATTATAATCATTTATCACATTATATGCATAAATAAGATCACTAAAATATAGGAAATCACATAAACAATAGAGAAACACATTTTATCGTAGGAAACCCTCATGGGGGAGAAAACCCAACAAAAACTTCCTCAATATAGATAGACCAAAGACCAAACATGAGATCCTCCTCTACTCCTTCACTAGGAAGAGTAGTGCACCACTTAATAAAGAAATACCAAGAGATAGACCATAAACCCTCCTTGACGTCACCCCCAGTTGCAACAACTACTCCTCCAAAACTTGTGCACTGTAGAGCTAGGTGTGATGAGTGTCCAAATGAGGCATTGACCTCTCTTATAAATAGTAGTGTGGCAAACCTATAATTAGGTCTAGGTCGGCTTGTCACTTTACCCTCTTAATTTACATTTAGTTTTCAAGGCACAATAAGGCCTAATTAAATATAATATAATAATATTATTCTACTGTCTCTCAGGTAGAATATTGTTGGAAGTTACAATATTTCAACAGGAAGGAAGAATGCTTCTGAATTTTTAAAATATGGAAAATGGTACATTTTGGAGCCAATGGCGGAGGCCGAGTCAGGTGATAGTGACATCAAAGGAAATTACAACAAAAATGTTTGTATAAACAGTCACATTATGATTTGTTCATCCAAATAAGTTTTGACAGAATAGAAAATGACCCATTTCTTTTTGGCCTTAATGCGAAGATAAGTTCTAGAGAGTGGAAAGATGAGATCTATGCCACTAGAAATTAAACCTTTATTGAATGAATTTAAAGAGATTGTGGGAGATTATTTACTAGTAGGTTTACCTTGCTTGAGGAGTATATCACGTCATATTGATTTGATACTAGGATCAATTCTACCAAATAAAGGTCCTTATCGGATGACTCCAGTTGAGAGTGAGGAAGTAAATAAGCAGGTGAAAGAGATGCTTGATAGAATGTGAACTGATTCATTAGCTATTAACAATATCACTATCAAGTACATATTTCCTTTACCAATGATGGATGACCTCATGCATTTTTTGAGTGAGGTAAATTACTTCTCAAATATTGATTGGAAGAGTGGTTACCATCATATTCAGATAAAGGAAGGTGATGAATGGAAGACAACATTCAAGACCAAGGACAAATTGTTTGAATGGTTAGTTATTCCATTTGGGATAACTAATGCACCCAATACATTCATGAGAGTTATGATTGAAGTTTTGAAACCATTTTTAGGCACATTTATTGTTGTATACTTAGATGACATTTTGATTTTTAGTAAAACAAAATAATAACACCTGGAGCATGTGAGAAATGTGTTATAGTGGTTGAGAGAAGAGACACAACTAATCAATTTGAAGAAATATATGTTTCTGAAAGAGAAGTTTGTGTAATTGGGATTTGTGATTTCCAAGGAAGGCTTGAAGATGGATTATGAAAAGGTTAAGGCTATTTTGGAGTGGCAAAAACCTAAGTGTGCATTTTATGTGAGATGGTTCCATGGATTGACAAGATTCTATAGGAATTTTATCAGAAATTTCAGCAAGATCTGTGCACCACTTACTGAATGTATGAAAAGGGGGATTTTCAAGTGGATAGCAGAAGCCATGAAGTCATTTCAATCCTTGAAGAAAAAGGTGATTGAACTAACAGTTTTGGCACTTCCATATCTCAATAAAGTGTTTCGAGTGGATTGTGATGAAAGTGGATACAAAAATTGGAGTAGTTTTTAGCAAAGAAGGAAGATCAATTGCATTCTTCAACGAGAAATTGAATGATGGTGAGAAGAAGTACTCTATTTATGATCAATAATTATATGCTATTGTACAAGATTTGAAAAAATGGAGACATTAATTTCTACCAAAGGAGTTTGTCTTATTTATTGATCATAAGGCATTGCAGTACATCAATAACTGAGGTAAGTTAAATCAAAAGCATCCCAAATGGGTGGAATTTTGCAAAGTTGCTCATTTGTTTTGAAGCATAGGTATGGAAAGTCAAATAAAGTTGCAGATGAACTAAGCTGGAGAAAAATGATAATGAATACTTTGGCAGTAGAAGTTGTTGGATTGGAATTATGAAAGAGTTGTATGTAGAAGACACAGGTATTACAGAGGCTTGGAAAGAATGCAAATAACCTTGGAGCATTGATAGAAAACCATATTTGGATTTCCACATCAAGAGGGTTTCTTGTTTAAGAATGAAAGCTTGTGCATTCCACAAAGTTCATTATGATTGAATCATGTTAGAGAGTTTCATAGTGGATCTTTAGTTGGATATTTTGGCATTTATAATATGACAACATTGGTGAAGGATAGATATTTTTTTCCTAGAATCAATAAGGATATTAATAATTTTGTTCATTGTTGCATATTTTTCCTACTCACTAAAGAGAGGAGTCAAAACATTGGATTGTATACACCATTACTGGTACCCAAGAGGCCATGGGAACATATCAGTATGGACTTTGTTTTGGGACCATAGGATTCATATAGGTCATGATTCTATGATTGTTGTAGTGCATATATTTTAAAATATGGCACATTTCATCATGTGCAAGAAAACCAATGATGCTGCTAAAGTGGTTTTTTTATTTTTTGGGGATATTGTGAGATTACATGAACTTCCAAGAAGTATAACTTATAATAGGGATACAATATTTCTTGGGAATTTTTGGAGGATACTTTGGAAAACGATGGATTCCAATTTGTTGTATACTTCTACATATCATCCTGAAACAGATGAAAAGACAACTGTGGTGAACCAAAGTCTTGGAAATTTGTTAAGGATCTAGAGTTCGGAGAAGCTAGGACAATGGCATTTGATCTTAGCATAGGATGAATTTTCTTATAATGATTCTATTAATAAACTTGTGGGAAAGAGTACGTTTCAAATTGTTTATGATAGGTCACTAAAAGGAGTTTTTGATTTGATTAAATTTTTGAACATGGAGGAGAAAATGAGTGTTTATTCAAGTGAGTTTTCAGATATCATACATGAAATGCATGAGAATATTAAGAGAAAGATACAATAGAGAAATATCAAATACAATCAGGGATCATATTTGTGAAGAAGAAAAAATATTTTTGAAGGAGAGGTAGTAATGGAACATTTGAGGAAAAAAAATATTTCCCAGAGGTATGCATAGTATACTAAATTACAAGAAGATTGGACCCTATTGAATTTTGAGAAATATTTATGAAAATGTATATAAGATAGAGTTACCAGACGATTTTGACATTTGTCCAATATTAAATGTGGTCGAATTGTATGAGTTTCATGAGGGAGAAAATAATGAATAATAAGGTACCATACCTTAATGGAAGAAACAAATACCTATTAAACTAGCTAAAGTATTAGATAAATTATTGGTGAAGAGAGTTAGCAAAAGGACCCATAATAAGGAATATTACAAGTATCTATTTAGGTGGAGAAATAGGGGTTTTGAAGCTCCATCGTGGGTTTCTGAAAAAAGCGATGACATGACTACGAGGATATCCATCCTCTGTAGAATCTACAATTACCTCCACATGAGTTGGAGCTCATGTTTTTCTTACTAATGATGTCTATTGTAGGAGAATATTTAGCCTCAATCAATCTGCATCAACTAAAAACATTTCAATCTAAAGTTAGCAATTGTAGGGTGAAATAAATGATAAAACTCCTATTGTTGCAACACATCAAATGTTGCAAATACC
>SNQJ01S0003340.1:45509-84357 GCA_010110895.2 Picea sitchensis
TTTTTTGTCTAGTTAATAAATCAATTTCTAGTCCTTGTAATTTGGTGTTGTCTCTTGTTTCCATTTTCTTGTGATGTAATTTCTCTTGGCATTCTTTGATTTTTTAAATTTATGTTACATTGTTACTTGTTACTTGGTCAATATATGGAAAGAAACTTGGTTTTGTTGTTGATTTTGTACAATATCGAGGGTGATTTCATCAAAACGTTACTGTAAGGTTCGATCCCCTAGTACTATGGTAGTATGTCATTGTGCATGTCTAGTTTATTCATTGTTTTTTGTATCTAGATGAGGTTCTTCATCCTAGTTTGTAATGACATAAAATCCCATTTTTTAGAAATAAAGAGTCACCCCAATGCAAGGTTACCATAAAATATCCTTACAAAACCTTTTAGAATTGAATTACAATGGATATTTTATGAATGGATAAATAATTAATGTCAATTTGGTTATTATTATTCCATTTGTATATAGGAAGAGATACATAGAAAATTATGTGGAGTTTTAGATCATAATTTTTTTACAATCCAAATCTCAAGTTATGTTAAAATGACAAATTCATTGCATTGTATTATTCAAATTTTATCAACCTCAATTATGAAGAGAGAACACTTTTCCCATATTTTTCCATATACATTTTGCCAAAAAAAATCTTGTTTCTTTGTATTTTTTCTTCTTTCTCTAACTTATTTTCAAACAAAGTTTTAACACATTTACTTTTGTCCTCTTGATAGATATATATATATATATTATTGAGATGGGATTACCAACAACATGTCCCAAAGGGGAAGATTAATTAAGTTAGTTGGTCTTGCTAGAAGGCTCTAAATCCTTGGGAGGGAGACATCTAGTTTTAAGTATTTCATCTAAAGGATGGTGATTCATATTCCCATTCTCTCAATTTAGGGATTTATTTTCCCAATTGTATATTGAATTTGTAATGAAATTTATTTTTCTCCTTTCCCTAGGTTTAGACTCAGGTTCTACAACACTCTATAGCCATGATCTTCATGGTCACATTTCCTTAAACCTCAACTATCTACATTATCTAACAGATTGTATTAGACACCATCAAACTTCATAAACCTCTCCTACTATGGAACAATAGCAGTCACATTGATCCATGATGAATTCAAGAGTCTGTTTACTACCATTCACTCCCACTTACAATCCTACAAACAAACAGAGGGATAAGAGACCACCAATGAAATATAGAAAAGAGGGAGAATAATAAGAGAATTGATACTCCCCAACCCTTATATTATTGTCACCATTGATGTTCATTGTTCTCAAGGATTTGATAAGAAAGACTCCAACATTCTCTAGATTTCCTGTGCTAATTTTAAGAAGACTATTTTACCAATGATTGAAACCTTGATCATTTTGTTGGTAGCATTGTGAGGAGGTTTGAGTCGGGAGGATTAATATCTAATCCATCCCTTCTTAATTATTCTTTTGATGTGACACGATAGGGAGGTGTGGCCCCTTCTACCAAATAAATAATATTTATGTTCATGGGATGAACCTAAATCCCAATATCTCCTCTCCCTTCAAACCAATAAACAAATCTCCCAAATTGAGAGCTTGTTTCACTTGATAAAATGCAAGTTCAAAAAATCATTTGATAAATAGATCTATTCTTTGAACAATTCAATCTATAATTGGGGAGGAAGGGGGCATAATTTGCATCAAGGCTCAAATGATTATCATGGAATCACCGCTCATAGTTACCAAAGTTGTATTTTTACTTCTCATAAACTTAATATCTTTGTACAATCCCAACAATTTGTCCTCCTTATTTGTAATTGTTGGTCAATTTAATTCCTTAAATTGTTGAAAATTAAATTATTAATCTGGGGTGTTTGTAAACTTATGATATGTTGATAAAATATATGCAAGACTAGGCAACTAAGCTATACTGACAAATTCAAAATGAAATTCACTTAATAAATCATTTCCAAGAGTCGAGATGAAAGATGGAGGTTGTGATCATTTAGCTCACTCAATTATTAAAACAACCCCATAGCTTTACCAAGCATAAAAATAAAGAAATGTGTTGTCATGAATGAAATCTACAGGTCTCAATATTGTATGTTTAGGTCCTATAACTTTGCAATTTTCTCAAGATTCTTGGGTGAACAATGTTAAGATCTTTGGTTTCACACTACACATGGCCACTAACACACATGCCAAAATTGGAATGTGGAAATAAACAAGAAGGATATAAAGAGAATAAATGAATGAATA
Organism: Picea sitchensis; assembly: GCA_010110895.2. Classification (NCBI taxonomy): domain Eukaryota; kingdom Viridiplantae; phylum Streptophyta; class Pinopsida; order Pinales; family Pinaceae; genus Picea; species Picea sitchensis. The sequence continues at coordinate 47,757 of SNQJ01S0003340.1, forward strand.
ATAAATAGATTAATAGAAATAAATTGAAATGAAATTAAATAAGAATCAAATAAACTAATCTATGAAATAGGACAATCACTGAAAACAAAATAAACTAGCTAATGTGCAGTGCATACTCAAGTCAGGGGGGCCTTCTGGATGAGCATACAATGCGGGATAACCACAACACTAACTCACAATATTCAACAACGAAGTCTTTGTATTATCATCAAAAAAATGTTTTGGAATACAAATAGGAACAATCCTGTCTACAATGAGGTTATGTCCCCAATGATGCATTGAATTCCATCTCCTTATTGGATCTGAAGACTGATATCCCTCTATATTTATACATACAACTGATATTTCATAAGAGGAAATAGGTTTCAACAAGATGAGAAAAATCCCTAAATACGTGGATCTACAACCAACACATCTTTGCTTTGGTTTGATTAAGGAAAAGGACATTGTGTGAATCAATTGATGAACATAAAAGCGTAACAACATCATTATTCACAAAATCTATATTCCCAAATTCGTCAACAAGAGGTGTGACCATCCAAAACACCACGGTGATACTAGAATTATGAAGATGACATGCTCTACCAAAATTATGGGAATGACATGAATAAAATCCATTTAAAGATACGCTCATAGATCCCTTGTTTTATGTTTTTCGAGGATTTCACTAGGGAATTGCCTAAATTTCCATATTCTTCAGAAAACCCATGTCTTGGATTTTCCATATTCATCTGTACCTGCCTACAAATGATGTGGAAAAACTTCTTCTAAAAAAAAGCCTCTACAATGATGTGGAAAAACTGCTTCTGAAAAGAGGTCGCGATAGGAAATCCGGTAGCGAGAGTGCTACCAGAATTTTGAAAAACACGGAATCCCACCACAACTTCAAGATACAAGTTAGGAAATGACAATATATATTCTAAATAACCATCAAAACATGGGAAAATGAAAAAAATTGTGATCATGTGTCTTATGAAGCTTCGTTAAAATGGAAATTAATCTGATATAATACAAATGATAATTACAAGAAGGATAAATGAGAAATTGAATATAATAAGTGAAATGGTCATCGAAAAACATGTCTAAACCAATGCCCAATAGTAACATACCCTATACTCAAAGAAAAACTATATCCTATTTTCTTTAGCCATTAAAGAGAATCACTTCACACATACTACCTCTTTTAATTTACATTATGAACTAGATCAAATATAAATTAATTTTCCTTTATATTTTTTGAAATTTTATTACTTATAATTAAGTAAAACATAAGACTATTTTGATGATTATATGTATTATAATCCTAAATATTTTATTCAATAATAATGTCCATTTTCTCACATAAAAGAAATATAAAAATTATGAAATATTTAAGTACAAAATATTTCAAAATAACATCCATTTTTCATTCTAATTTAAAAAAAATGATAATAAGTGAAAACAATTATTAAAAATTTAAATATAGAATATTTATAAAAATAATAACACTGTATTCAACTAATTCCCTTCTACAACATACTCAAAATACAAAATAACATCTATTTTTCATTATAATTTAAAATAATAAATTATACAATAGATGGAATAATTTAAAATAATAAATTATATAATAGATGAAAAAAATAAATAAATATTTAATTATAGAATATTTATAAATAGATAAAAAAACACCATCTTCAACTAATTTCCTTCTTCAACCGAGCACCCACTTGGTTACTATTTTCATCTCAAGTGAAACAATAGGATAAATGCAAAATCTAGTACAAACATCAACTCAATACCTACATAATATAAATGTAGGTATATAAATGTAGAGGCTAGTACAAACATCAAGCAACACTATATAGTTTTTTAGGAGATATGTTTGTCATATTAAATTCTTTTCTGAGAATAAGTTAATGTCTTATTCTCAAGTAAGACAACGTTGGTACAAACATCAATGAGCAATAATATATAATTTCTTAGTAGATATTTTAAGTAAGCATGTATTTGTCATATTGCATGTTTTTCTTCTATTAGGTTTCTTCTTTGTTAAAACATACAGAGTTATATTTGGAAGACGACAAGGCACAACATAAAGAACTCTAAAAGAAAAAGAAAAAATGCATGTGAGGTTGTTGTATAGTGGAGTTACTCTAAAAGAAAAAGAAAAAATGCATGAAGAAAAAATGCATGTGAGGTTGTTGTATAGTGGAGTTTGATCTACTTTTGGGATATCATACATTGTAGATATCACAAAATTATATGGTGGGGTTTGATTTACTTTCGGGATATCATAAATAGTAGATTCCATAAAATTATATGGTTCATAAATTGTAGATATCACAAAATTATATGGTGGGGTTTGATTTACTTTCGGGATATCATAAATAGTAGATATCATAAAATTATATGGTGTTGTTGTAGTATTCTATCATCATGTCTTATAATAATAGTTATGGAGTTGAGGTTCATATGATGAGATGAGATTAGGTTAAGTTTATTTTTATGATGTTTGAATATTCAAAAAGAATATGGATATATGTTTAGATTATTAGTTTTTTTTTTGTTAAAGTAGAAATCATAATAATAATTGGTTTGTGATAATTTGATTTTTAATAGGATTAATTTAAAAATATTGAATTAATAGGTGAAATGATTTTTTTTCCATTTTTGATATTCTAACTTCTTATTTTTATATGAATATTCTTTATGTGAATCAATCAAATACCTTTTCTTATTATTTGGCTTCATTTTGAGGTGATGGAAATGTTGAGTTACATTTTTTATGATATCTTAGTTTTCAGGTTAGGGATCACATATTTTAAAGGTTGTTAAAATTCAGAAGCCAAGTAATGCCTAAATTAGTATTCATTTCCTTGTGACTTGGAAAACATTATTATGGTTTATATTATTGGTTAGTTGAGGCATAAATTTCATAAGTGTTGATAGTTTAAGAAACAAATAATTCAATAGCTTCATATTTTTTAGTTGTAAAACGAGATACATGCACTTTACTAAATGTCTACTTACCCATACAAGTATATAAATATATTCATATCTCGGTAGATTGATCTTTGATATAGATAACAAAGTTTAGAAGCACTAGAACGTTGGTCCTTCAAAGTAAGTTTGTTTGAAACTTGACCATGTGGACGATAAGATCAATTGTCAAATAATGACAATTAGTGTCAAATAAGGGATGGTACTAGGGAATATGAAACTAGAAACTCCTAAACTCTTTCTTGATTTCATTTTTTTGGGAAAATGGATGGCAATATTGTGTACATTAGGTGGGAGGATATCTAGTATGAGAATAATATAATGATCATTCTCACTTAAAGAGGGTGGTAGGTGTTAGCGGGTAAATCAGTAGATGGGGACATGAACTAATCCCCCTAGATCCACTTGGATCTAGAACAAAACGAGACAGGACAAGACACTTTCCCTAGGTTACGATCATTGATTTTAATTATCAAAGGAGGAATAGATAAAATACCTTATGAATCGCTTCCTTATGTTATTGTTGATCCTGCTTTGCTCCAATGCTCCTGTGAAATCAAATTTGTAATAACACAAATCAACTAACGTGAAAGAAACAACAATGAAATTCAATGACAACCTAAACATGTGATCAAGGAGTCATGTAATAAAATATCGATCATTTTATGGGAAAGAGACATGCCACCGTATTATATTAATGAAAGATAAAAGATACAACCAAATTGCCTTGATGTCGCAAGTTCCCTTTCAGTGGCCCTTCATTCTAACACACACAAACATTTGCTCCAACCTTTGCATGAAGATTTCTCTCAAAAGCTTGATGGGTGAATGGAGACCTCAAGCATCACTTGAAATAGGATTCTTCACACAGTCTTTAGCCTATTATTTCTTCAGTCTCTATGCTTTTTTATGCTTGTACCTCTAACCTTTTCCATGAGAATCCTATCATTATATAGGAGAAGCTAAAGTGGTTAAAGAGATGAGGATGATCCCATCAAATCAGAGAAGTCAGTAGGATCGTAACCACACGGATGCCACTTCATATTTCCAAAAGATTCCACTTCTAGAAGCTATTAGAACTTCTTTCCTCTTTTAGTTTTAAAGTGTCATCGCAACCTGCCTATATATCAGCCTACGAAAATCCCGCAGACTGGCTATAGTACAACATGTGGAAATTAGGGATTTCCGCACTATGTAAAGGGAGCTACTCACGGCGGTCTTCCAAAAATGCATCTTGCAAGGATGGAAAGAGGTTTCTTTTCTCAGGAAAAAGATTATATTGGGAACCTGAACACATGTTTATGTAATCATCACCAGGGTGACCAAAATAATGTGTAACAAAATGCCCCCCAAAGTATGAGACTGGAACCTGAGATATTCGAAATACTTTGTAAAATAAGTGTGTATGTGTCAAGAACTAGGGGTGAACCAATTAGGAACCTACAAACAATCAAGCATATGTACAATGTCATATTATGTATGAAGTAGGAATTCCCAAGTCTAGACCGTAACTGATTGAAATTGTAAATGTAGGTCATGGCCACCAATTATACAACGTGGATCCATGTCAACAAGATTTTACATAGCCACTGGGAATACACTGTGGATCCATGCATGAAAAACTCAAGTATGAGCATAGCCACGAGACATACAAAGTGGATCTATGTGTCAAAACAAATCAAAGATACTCCTTCGCAACCTGGACCAAAAATGATGAATTCCAGGGTCTTCAATCCATCGTCCGTTAGTACGATTCTAGTCATGTGATTACAGATGTTGAAGTCGAATGTGAATAGAAACCATTTGATTACCATTCATTAATGAAAACTATTAACAAGTGCGAGGGAAATCACCATTGATGTCAATGACTCCCAAGGTACCCCAGTACAATCCAACAACTGTGAATGAATGAGTCGTAGTTGAACACTTGACATAATCTCTCGATCAAGGATCAATGATGTAGATCCACTGTCGAAAGTGAAGAACCTGCCATTGAGGCATGCAGGCTCTAAGGTAATAAATAATTTCTAAGCCTTTTTCCTAGATAATGAGTTGAAGTCGACAGGAAAAGGCTCGTCACAGGAGGGCCTTGATGTATCCCCCATCAACGACATGAAATAATTAACATATTTAGGGTAGAGAAAAATACATATGTGACTTGGGACTAACATAGGGAAGGCCGACATGGTAAGCATGGAAAATTGCAGATGGCCGACTTGAAAAAAGGTTTCGGTTGAACTTCTCTTGAACATATGAATGACACGACAATGATCTTGGCAATATTGACTCAAATATGACCCGAGATATGAACTTGCAGAAGGTCAAACAAGAGACAAACGGATTAACCAACCCAGATTTAAATGATGAAGAGGGGTGTCATGCTCAAGAGTGACGCTTACTGCCATTAATAAAGATACAAAGACACATTCCTTTCCCAAATTTCCCCCCACCATTTCTGGCGAGTACCTCTTTATTTTTACGCAAGCTTGAGGAGGATAACATATGCTTGTCAATTTAAGCTCATCCTTCGAATGAGTCTCTCGGAGTACATTTAATGAACCCTAGGAAGGAGTGGTTTGGTCCCGTATGGGCCTGTCAATGTTTGTTTAACGAGTCCAAAGATTGAAAACTCAAAGGTTTTTCATGATTATAGAGTCTGAAAAAACACTTAAAAGAGAACTCTCTCTGTTCCTTTTTCGTAGAATACTTCGATAGGACCGAAAAAGTGATAAACTATCGCCCACCCAAACATTTTCTTCAAATACTTTTACGAGTGTGAAAAGAAAAAGGCCACTCGGCTATCTTTTCATTTTTAAGGAGCATGAAAAGAGCTTAAAGAATTCTCCATAGGTTTCGTTATTTTCATGTTACCATGATGAGTACGAAAATATGACAAAAGTATACTCAGTTATGTTCTCGTTGGTTTTTGAGCCTGAGAATGAACAAAGATGGTGCTCGAGGTTTTTCTAAAAAACCTTAAAAAGTAATTGTACATGCAACAAGAATAAATCACAAAAACTGTCCATATTTCGTTGTCCAAAGTCCTAAATTTCTTCCTGCAAGGAACAAAACACTTACAAGACCTTTAGAGTTATTGGGTTTTTTGACTAGAATGTATTTATATAAAACAAAATATTAGAGAAAATGATAAAAAAGTAATAAATAGAAGCAAAAAGTCTTTTTCACCATTTTATTTTCACTTGGTCAAAAACTTACCAAAAACCCTTGTTTTTTACCTCAACTTCGATGACGGATTATGGAGGCTAAAGGGGATCATTCCACTAATGGATTGCGTAAAAGAGGTAAGCATATCATCTTCTATCTTTTCAATGGATTAATTTTGTTTTTTGATGGTAAAAAATCAAGATTTGTTGATGATTTAGGACTCCTAGTCGTGCATTGGGGCCGCCGTGAGTGGCCTATAACGGGCCTTGCGAAAATCTACACTTTTCGCAGGTGCGTTAAGGTGAACTTGCATAAATTCCACATTGTATTTGAAGTTTTTTCACGGTGACTGGAAAACTAAAAATAAAATTGAACGTTGACTCAATAATAATCCCAAAAAATGTTGAAAAGGTGTGCTAAAGATCTTCCTTGTTTCCCATGCAGGTGTTTACTTGCAAAGATGTTGGAATGGAGAGAGCGTGAGCATGAAGAAGATGATATTATGACTTTAAATGATCTGGGGACCGTGAATTCACTCCGGCAATGTGGTCTATTAAAATTCTTCAAAGTTCAGGGCATGAGAGCCCAACGAAGATTACTAAAATATCTGGTTCATATGTGGGATTTAGAACAACAAGTATTCCACGTGGGTGTTAATGTCCTCTCTTTGGATATTGAGGATATTTATTTCCTAACAGGGTTGTCATATCATGGGGAACGCGTGAATTTTACAGGTGGTCGAGGTGGTGGATTGCCCATGAGTGAGTACATTCATGAGCATTGTGAACCTGATGCTGAAAGACGTAAAGGAAAAGTAGAAATCCGAGGTGTGAGAGATTTGACCCTCGGGACCATCTTGTTTACTGTTGCACGGATGAAAGGGAGTGCTTCTCCACACATGGCACTCCAAAGTTACTTCCAATATGCTATTGAATTCTTGGAGCCTTGAGTATTCAATTGGTGTGACGGTCTATTATGTAGCATCAAAACTCAACTCATGAAAAGAAAGAATGGGGACCTCAAACAGTTCGTTTATGGGTCTATTTTAGTATCTTTCTTCCTCGAAAGAGTTCCACATCTACGCCTGCAGGTGGAATGGGGAATACCATCCCCGAGAGACCCACGAATGAAAATATGGTGTGATATAATGACAGAGCATGTTGTGGGCCAGATTGTGAAGTATGGTGATGCATTATTCAATTGGTTGGGACCGCAAATCCTGATGATTGATGATTATGCTTACGTCAGTCTAGACTTTCAGGGTGATCCAGATTTGGTTCTCCCTGAGGGATCTCAGTGGGGAGATCTAGGTAAGAAAGGAATTTGTGTTTTTACAATGTTTTTATGAGTTTTTTTTTAAATATTTAATGTTTTTGTGTTTCCAAATGAAAGACTAATAAAAAAATTTCTATCATGCAGATGTAGGGCCACATCGACCCCCAAGGTATTCTCCTATTCAAAGGCAAGGAGAGGCACGCGCAGTGGCTGGATGGGATGGCGAGGATTATGATGTGATAGAGAAAAACCTGGAAGGCTTGACAACAGACATCCCTAATATATCCATCGAGGATATCTCGAGGCATTATCAACGCCATATTGTAGGCGTATCTGACTCACTTAGTCGGTTACTACATAGGGTAGCGAGAGAAGTAGTATTCTATTGCGTGAGGCTTCCATGAGGCCATTTTGTAGGGGCCATGGGATCTATATCTTGATATTTTGATCTTCGGATGAAAACTCTTTTTGTAAACATTATATCATTATATATATATACATGAGACATTTACCCGTTTACTCTAGTTTTTGTATAAGATGTGAAATGTGATTGGAATTACAAATGTCTCAAATGTGTTTCTAATACATAATTAGCTAGAGCATCAGTTAATGTATTTAGACATCTAGGAATGTATTGATATTCAATATAATCGAAATGATGTTCCAAGAGGCGGATTCGTAAATATACCCGTAATAGAGTAAGGCTTCGGATAGTGTAGACATTGTTTAGTTGTAGTACTGCTAGATGCGAATCAAGTCATATAATGAAGCGACAAATCCCAAGAGAAATAGCACTAGTCAATAATTCGATGACCGCGCTATACTCTGCGATATTATTGGTTGCTCGACCGAGACAACAACCTTGTAGACAAACAAGTTCGTTTGAGGGTGCATAGATTTCCCAAGAAACAGAAGCTAAATTTCAGGTACTACGGCTAGAACCATCAATGAAGCCAATATAAGGTAGCAAAAACACCGACATCTAGAGACCAAACACAATGCAGGGTAAGTAGCCAGGGGTAAAAGTAAAAAATCATAAACACACTAAAGTAACACATAAGAGTATGATACAGTAAAAATACAAGTGCTTATGCAGAGATAGGCTAAGCGTAGTACTTCTTCAAGTAAAGCCCATTTCTCGGTTCACTCAAAGGAACTCCATCGTAATATACTAACTCGTAGGCTCCCTTCTCCAACACTCTCTTAACAATATAAGGTCCTCGCCACATAGCCTTAACTTTTTCGGCTCCTAGCAAATCACGATCTTGTTCATAGAGGAGAACTAGATCACCTTCAGAAAACACACATGGCTTGACATGTTTTTCATATTGGGATTTTACGCGTTTCTTCTAGGTTTCAATAACTAGGGTGGCATCGCGATGGGTTTTGTCCAATTACGTAAGATACAATAGACGTTCCTCTTCAGCAGAGGTGTTTGGGAGAAGTTGTATGGCTAGTTTTAATGATGGAATTTCACATTCAATTGGTAGAACAACTTCTAAACAATACACTAATTGGAAAGGTGTAAACCCCGTGGTTGACTTCACGGATGTCCGATAGGCCCACAATGCTGAGAACAACATCGTGTGCCAAGTCGTTTTGTGAATTCCGATAATCCGTCAAAGCATGGTAATAATTACTTTGTTTATTCCTTCGACTTGGCCGTTGGCCTGTGGATAGTGGGGGGTTGAGTTTTCATGTCGAAGACCCAACTTTTTTGTAAGCTCAGACATCATAAAGTTTTGAAAGTGGCTAGCATGATCGGTGACGATAGCCTATGGGATTCCAAATCATGTAATAATGTGATTGAAGATGAATAGGGATGTAGTTTTACCTCTGTTGTTGAATGTAGGCATCGCCTCGGCCCACTTCGTGAAATAATATATGACTACAATAATGTACACATGGCCCCCGACCGAGTGAGGGTTACATGTCATGAAATCGATGCCCCATTTAGTGAAGGGTCCACTGGAAACTACAGAATGTAAGGAAGAAGGGTGAGATCGTATTTTGTTATTGTATGTTTGGCAAGTGTGGAATTTTTGGACGACAATAATACAATCTTTGAATAGGGAAGGCCAAAAATACCCATCTCATAAGATCTTTTGGGCAGTAGCATACCTAGAAATGTGACCACCACATGCTCTAGAATGGAAGGCATTCAGAGCTTTCTCAGCCTCATCATAAGTGAGACATCGGCAAAAAACAGAGTCAACTCCACGGCGATAAAGAGTATCACCGAGGATGATATACTAACGGGCTTGGTAATGTATGTGACGATGGTCAGTACTAGATAAATCAAGTCATAAAGTCTGAGAATGGAGATATATAATGATATCTCCATACCAAAGGTCATCAAAACTGATCAGAAAAAGGGATTCATTGGGTAATGAATCCTCTGCTACATTTTTCGTCTCAAAACAGGGAAGGTCACATATCAATTCAGCAAACACCAGGGATTTCTTGGACTTAGCGTGTTCAAACTCTAAGTCAAACTCTTGGAGTATCACAATCCATTTGGAGTATTTTCCCCCTAGCAACTGGTGTGTAAGAATGTGTTGCATGGGGTTGCAATTAGAAATCATGGTGGTCTTGCGTAAAAGGATATAGTGCCGGAAACATTGAAAAGCTTGAACAACTGCCAAGGCCATTTTTTTGACATGTAAATACTTGTCTTCGGTAGTTGTGAGACTCTGAATAAAATAATAAATAACATGTTCGTCATGAGAATCGTCCTCTTGGATGAGAACCATGGCGATGGTTGAATCTGAAGCAGTGAGATAAAGGAAATAATCTCGACTATAATCAGGCAGGAAAAGGAGTGGGGTATGAGTTAAAGTCAATTTCAAAGCATCAAAGGCTTTGTTGGTAGTGGTGTCCCATACAAATTCAGAGCCTTTCTTTAAAAGTTGAGTAAACCCAAGCATTAACTCAGTGTAGTTTGGGATAAAACAACATAGAAAGTTTTCCTTCCCTTGCAAAATTTGTAGTTGGCGAAGTGAAGAAGGGGGAGGGAGATTGAGAATGGCTTCAACCTTCAAAGGATCTACCCTGATCCCTTGACGTGACACAATAAAGCCTAAGAGTCGGCCGGATTCCACACAAAAAACACATTTGTGTGGGTTTAATCGTATACGATAGAACCGACAACAAAGGAAAATGGCTCGGAGGTGGGTCAGATGATCACTACGATGCATGGAATGTGCTAGTAGGAAAAAGGGCACTGGCGTTCACTACGATGACATAGCACATTGAAATGTGGCACCGACGTTCTTTAAACCAAAGGGCAGTTTCTGGTAGGAAAAAGTGCCCCAAGGACAAATAAAAGAGGTTTTGTGTTGATCTGCGGGTAATATGTTGATCTGATTATATCCAAAGAAACCATCCATCAGAGAGAAGATTGCACTTCAAGCACAATCATCGACGATTTGGTCAATGAAGGGGGTGGGAAAGTTGTCTTTAGGACAATATTTGTTGATATCCCTATAATCAACACAGACATGAATCGTACCTTATTTCTTGTTAACTGGAATGAGATTGGACACTGAATCAGTTAAAGCCACGGGATAAATAAAGCCATATTTAAGAATTTTTTTTACTTCAATCTTGATAGCAGTTGCTTTATGAGGATGGACTGGGCAAAGTCTTTGCTAGACAGGTTTAGCACCCAGGTATGTCTTGATTTCGTGTATAACAATATCAGGGTCGATACCAGGCATCTCTTCATATCTCCAGGCGAAGATGTCACATAATTATTGAAAAAGGGATTTATACATGGCAACTTCATCAATGGAACACAAAGCTCTGATGTGCACATTTTCAACAACTCCAGGTTTGATAGATATGTCGAGGGGGATGGTGGATGAAATGTTGCTTAAGTTCCCTTCGTATAACACATCGTGTGTGGAGTTGGGAACCGAATTAATAATGACAATGGTTGACGGAGTCGAAATCCATTGGTAACTCTAAAGGGTGTGTTGTTACAGGAAGAGAAGGGAATGATGATGTCCATCATCCCAGGGAGTGTCTTCCATGGACATAACCGACATAATCATCTCATCTGTGGGAAAAATCACGTGAAAAGGATCAGGAGATGAATTGCTAAGAGAGGGGATAGAGGGGGATGCTGATTGAATGTCTTGGTAAGAAGATTCAATTGGACTCAAGATCATCTGGTCGTTGTAGCGAAGATAATCATCGGGTGCGGGTACTACCCACGGGTCAGAAGACACGAGATTTTCACAGATGAAGGTGGATATCATGTTAATCGAGGCAACCAAAGGAGGTGGAACATCAGGTGGTGGGATGGGGAAAGTACCCATCAGAGTGGAATCTTTTAGTAGACCCACACCGACATTCTCATACCTAGGTGGGGTCTTTGCAATGAAAAGTGTGTTGCTAGTATGTGTATCGGAGTTAAAGAAGGCCATTTGTTCTACTGTTACTACCTTTCCATGATGTGGAAAATGTACGACATAGAAAAGAGTGGACACAACTACACGCATGGAATCAATCCAGTTGCGACCAAGTAAAAGGTTGTAATCGAGAGGTGCGTCAAAGACCTCAAATTCTACATTGACCAATTTGCCTTCTAACGCGATGGGAAACAAGGGAAGGAGACCATAAGGTTTAAATCTAGAGCCATTAAAGGCTTTGAGCGTGTTGTGTGATTCAGTTAAGGGAGGAGAGTCGATGGCTTTCCAGCAAGCGACAAACATGACACACATCGAGGCACCCTCGTCGATAATTGTTATACAAATGTTTTTGTCAGTGACAACAACTTGTATTTTAAATGCGAGCTGAGGGGGTAGACTTGGAATGTGATCTTCCTAGTCAAAAATCATTAAATTCATATCTTTAGGATCGATTTCACCAATATCTTTCAACAATGTCTTCCATTGTGTAGGAAAACTCTAAAGGACTTCGAGGACTGACATTGCGGATGGTGCTTAGGCTAGATCCTCTACAATACTGTAGTTATGGGCATCACGCACATGAGGATTGAAATTATACTTTCGAACAACACCCTTTGGGGGAGGGCGAAGAACTGTATCTAGGCTCAGTCATTTGAGATGAAGGGGACCATTGGTAGGTGGAGTCGAGGGAGATGGTTAGACCAATGAAGGTGGTATTTCGTCAACTTTCTCCTTAGAGGAAGAATAATCTTTGTCTCGAGTGATAAGTGTGATGTCATTCTTCTTTGAATCGCCATTACACATTATGATATAGGAAATAGTGGAGGGGGAAGGTTGGTCATGAATGACCAATTGGGCCTACTGTTGAGAAGGAAAGGGTTGTGATAAGATGGTCGGTGTAGGCGGTTTCGGGGTCCCTTGAAGGAACTTAGTAACCTCGACCCATCTTGGACAATCCTTAGTGTAGTGATCATCACCACAGATAAGACAAGGGTATCGTGCTTTTCCCTTATCTTTATCATCAATAGGTTGTGTTTTGGTCTTCTCAGATTGTGGATTATTTTTATCCTCCTTATTCTTACCCTTCCCTTTTTTGGATTTATTCTTTCTGGTAGGGGCAGATTGAACAAAGTTCACCTCATATGTCTTGCCGGTGGGAGGAGTAGGAGACGGGGCATGTTGAACATTAGAAGAGATAGACTTGGGGTTGGTGGTAGAGGCTTGTACGGAGTGGGGTTAAGCATGAAAAGTGCCAATCACACCGTCAGCTGCATGAGAACCAACAAGAGTAGTTGAAGTAGCAGTAGTAGAAGGACGGGGTGCATCAGGGAGTAAATCGTAAAGATTACCCGTTTGTGAGTAAACAAGGTCGAGGTATTGGGCACGATTGATCTCCTATTCTTCAGTGACAACTCCACCCATGGTGATTTCATGAGCGATGTCATTCACAAATGATTTCATGAACCACTCTGCCAGTAACTAATCAGGAAGCTCGAGTTTGATTAGACGRCATCTCTGTCTCCACTCATGAATGTGATCAGAGACATGAGTGGCTTTGGTTTTCTTGAAATAACTCAACATTTCGGTTCCCGTTTCGTAATAGATCGGTAACTGATAATGGGTGAGGAAATCCATGGTGAGGGTGTTAAATTCAGTGAAGAAGCCTTGTGGTAATTCTATATACCACTTCGCGGTCGAACCTGTGAGAGTTCGTTGAAAAAGACATAATCAAATAGATTCATCCATCAAAGAGTTGGATGAACACCAAAGGTGGAAAGTCATTACATGATTGTTCAGGTCCTCTCCCAGTTTACCATCAAACTTAGGAATGTTGGATGGTAGTTTGGCTAGTATTACAGACCACTGAGGAGAGTGACTGATAGGATCATTTAAAATTCTAGATATATCAGGGAGGTCTAGGGTGGCTAAGAAGGGTAATTGTCTATTCACGTGGGGGTATTGGTGACTTTAGGGAGGAAGTCCCATAGGTATACCAGTAGGACTGTAAGCAGTTTGCATATAATGCGAAGATCTGGGCATATTCGGTTGTTGGTGTGGAGACATGTAACCTATGGGGTTGTATTGGTTAGGGTTGTTCCCTTGAACAGGGACATTAGGTCGAGCGTTCAAACCCCAAATGGAATTGGATAGACCCGGATAGGGTTGGCCGATACTAGGGGGTATGAAAGAGCTAGCTTGAGGCTATTGCCCCCCAATTGGTTGAGGATTATTTTGGGTAATATAGTTCCAATACTGGGCCAAGGTTGCAGGTATGTTCTTTCCATAGGGTGGGGTAGGTGGGGGTTTCCCTCCAATTGAGGGTTGTGTCCCAATTGGGATTTGACCTCTAAAAGGGGATTGTGTTTGGCCTCTAGGGTGAAATTGTCCACCAACAGGAATCTGGTAATTGGGTGTGAAAGGCTGAGTGGTGCCACTAAGGTCGGTTCCTCCGATGGGGATGTATGATGCAAACTTTCATTCAATGAATTCTATCTACAGTAGGGAGAAATATATTTTTCTGGAACAATGCAAACTACGATGTACAATTCCCTTTTTGAATGTAGTACCAAACAATCATTAACAATGTAATTTTACTATTCGTTCTCTTTCAATATTTAAACGCCAATATTTTATGAATGAATGATTGCTTAAAAGACTTGGAGGACTTAAAAAAAAAAAATTGGAAACCAAATATAGGGATGGAACTAAGAAAGGGTAAGCAACCAATGAAAATAAAATACCCAACAAACACCCAAATCGATCTTTCAATGGAGATAAAAATAAAAATTGACAAGAAAAAGTCTCTTCAAATATGAACAAAAATTGTTTTTCTAATCATCAAGCGATCCATAAGATGCAACCAACTTATAAATACAAACCCAAAACAAGATATTTGATCGAGAAAGCACTCAGACTCAAATCCAGAGATTATATCCTTGTCGACAAAAACAAAGATCGAAAAAATATCAAAAGAGAAGTGTTCGATCTCCGAATTAAATCAAGATCAAGTTGAATCAATCAGAAGCATTCAAGAACTGGTACAAAAAATATTTTTCCATCTAACTGAAGAAAAAACTGGGCAATAGTAAAGGTCAAGACCCGATCCAAAAAGTTTTCAAACGCCGCCGCAGGAAGGTAGTATAACGCAGTGTGGAAATAAGTGATTTCCGCAGGCCAATAGTCATGCAGCTTGTGGAAATCCCACACTGAAACAAACCACCAGGGTGTGGAAATGGAAGGTTTCCGCGGGCTACCAATATGGTGTAGTGCAGACGCATTTCATAAAATAGAAAATTTTGTAAAAATGACAAAGGGTTTCAGGAAAATTTTAAACCCAAAGAGTCTAATTGGACCTCCCATAGACTCAGAGACTAAAACATAATGTAAAAGATAGGCTATAAGCAAATGGCCAACGAAAAACCACAATCAAGTTGTAACTCCCCAGTGGAGTCGCCAATTTTGTTAGCAGGTAAATTGGTAGATGTAGACATGAACTAATCCCCCTAGATCCACCTGGATCTAGAACAAAATGAGATGGGACAAGACACTTTCCCTAGGTTACGATCATCGATTTTAATTATCAAAGGAGGAATAGATAACATACCTTATGAATCGCTTCCTTATGTCTTTGTTGATCCCGCTTTGCTCCAATGCTCCTGTGAAATCATATCTGTAATAACACAAATCAACTAATGTGAAAGAAGCAACAATGAAATTCAACGACAACCTAAACATGTAATCAAGGAGTCATGTAATAAAATATCGATCATTTTATGAGAAAGAGACATGCCACCGTATTATATTAATGAAAGATAGAAGAAACAACTGAATCGTCTTGATGTTGCAAGTTCCCTTCCAGTGGCCCTTTGTTCTGACACACACATACATTTGCTCTGACCTTTGCATGAATATTTATCTCAAAATCTTGATGGGTGAATGGAGACCTCAAGCATTGCTTGAAAGAGGCTTCTTCACACAGTCTTCAGCCTATTCTTTCTTCAGTCTTTATGCTTCTTTATGCTTGTACCTCTAACCTTTTCCATGAGAAGCCTATCATTATATAGAAGAATCTAAAGTGGTTAAAGAGATGAGGATTATCCCATCAAATCAGAGAAGTTAGTAGGATCGTAACCACACAAATGCCACTTCATATTTCCAGAATATTCCACTTCTAGAAGCTGCTAGAACTTCTTTCCTCTTTCAGTTTTAAAGCATCGTCATGACTTGCCTATATATCAACCTGTGGAAATCCCATGGACTAGCTATAGTACATCATGCATAAATTAGGTATTTTCGCACTATGTAAAGGGAGTTTCTCACAGCAATCTTCCAAAAATGCATCTTGCAAGGGTGGAAAGAGGTTGCTTTTCTCAGGCAAAAGATTATATTGGGAACCTGAACACATGTTTATGTAATCATCACCAGGGTGACCAAAATAATGTGTAACAATAGGCCTTGGGGAGGTTCAAAGACAGATTGGTGCTTGGCCAAGACAAACTACATGTTAGGATGGATGGGTTGAGAAGGTTTCTCAAAGGCTTGAATGGCATGGAATCGAGCCAAAATGCCTAAATTCGTTTTTTGAGAATAATTTCCTTATAGTGGGAGTTGATGATATTTGAAGAACCAATTATGATTCATTTGAAAGTGTAGTGATTCCCTTTCTTCTAGAAACTCATGTACAACTCATTAAAATCCATGGTGACGAGACCTAATGTCCATAACCATTCAGAATTTAAGGCAATGTCACAACCACCAATTTCGATAACAAACATGTGGGTTTTGAAGGAATAATCACCCATTTTAAGACAAACATTTTCACAATGACCATCGCATTTCATGGAACCTCCATGAGCTATTATGATCTAGATTTTGTTCATAATATGCATTTAGTAGTGTGTTTCTTGGGATACATGTCAATGAATGAAGTTATGGGTTCTATTGTTGTCAATTAAGATAATGAATTTGTGATGTTTTATGTAACCAATCAATTTGAGGGTTTGGGGAGAGAAAATACCAATCAAGGCATGCAAGGAGATCTATGGTTCCACATCCTACAAAGCATAGCATGGGGTGTCTTCAATAGGTGGAGGAAGGATATTTAGAGGTATATATTCAGATGCATAATCCAAAATGTCCTCTAAAATGGGATTAAATTTTTTTTATCCATACATTTATGCTTGGGAAAGTATTTCTTGTCACATTTGTAGTAGAGACCTTTAAGTTGACATTCCACAATTTTACTGTAGGTTAACTTATTTATCTTGCAGGTTGGAGAGGATGGAGAGGGATTGGTAGGGGGAGTAATAGTGGGAAGAGGACAAGGAATAAATGGTGTCTTTTTTACTTGATCATTCACCACCTTTTTGGTATTTCCTGGCTATTTGAAAGGCTTCTAAAAAAGTAGTAGGATGAGCCATTAAGACTTGTACAAGTCTCTTATTTCAGACCACTGATAAAACATTCCTTGAAAAAAGTATCAAAAATTCTTTTGGTGCAAATTGAAAGTTTCTCAAGAGCGGAGATGAAATATTTGACTTTACCATATTGTTTAAGCTTGGTCAATTGTCCCAAATAATGAGCACCTATTTGAAAGTGTTCATAAAGTTTTGAGACAAATTATTTCTAAGAAATATAACCCCAATGGGATTTATTATTCCATTTCCATCATTGCCAATGTTTAATAGCTAAATATAAGACACCCACATGAAGATTCATTAATTCATTGTTTGCACCCAAATTGTTTGGTCTAGTTTTGTGTGCGCACACAAATGAAAGTTGTGCACACTCATCCAATAGTTTTTCAAGAACCTAAGGATATGTGCGAAAGAATTCCATAGTGTGCGCATCATACCAGGTTTTGTTAAGAAGCACGCCAAGTCTAAAGGTGKTCAAGGKCACGTCGGTCAAATATTTGTCAGTTTCGCCACAAACCAAGAAGATGCCCACRGGAAGAAAGAAAGGAATCATCGGGATTTCTCTTGGAATGATTGTTGCCAGCAAYAGATGGAGATGTGGGGAAACCAAAACATGAKTTGGTCAAGTAGTGAAGCTTTCCCCTGATGCATAGAACCTATGTGGATCCCTGGAAGGTACTACAAGCATGCGAGGCCATTAGATCAAATAAGCTACTGGATTAGAATAGTGAAGGAAAATTCTTCCCAACAGAAAGATATATAAATGAAAGATCTCAACTATTCATCAGTTCCAGAGTTATGAGTTAGCCTATTGTAGTCCTATGTTGAATGGAGAAGTCTCCTCTATGTTGTATATGTATGAATCTTAAATATTAGCACAAGGAGCATACTATTATATTCCCACTATTTATATAGTAATGAGATGAAGTCTTATGGTTGTTCAACTCAGTTATTCAACACAATGTATATCTCTAATATGATGGAACACGTCCAGTATTAAAGATATGGCAATTTTGTTCTATCATGTGTTTGTTATGAATGAGTAACACATGTGTGTGTGTGTGTTTTTAATTATTAGTCTTTGCTATATTATCATGTATGAGTTACATGGATTCCATTTGCAATATTTTTAGTTATGTTTGATCCTCCATCCTCTACAAAATACCTTACGGTCTTTGTGATCCTCTGTACATCTTGGGTGAGACCTTCCTTGGACTCGGTCAAGGATTGATATGTTGGTTCTTAGGGGTTTTTTTTGGACATGCTCTGGATGAATCACGGGTCTCAAACCCTCCAGTATTAAGAAGGTAAGTGTGCAGGCAAGTGTGTATCGAAACAACAACACTCCCTAGCACCAACAAATCGTTTCATTGTCGGGACCTTTTTGGTATTTCCTAGCTATTTGAAAAGCTTCTAACAAAGTAATAGGATGAGCCATTAAGACTTGTACATGTCTCTTATTTCATACCATTGATAAAACATACCTTGAAAAAAGTATAAAAAATTCCTTTGGTGCAAATTGAAAGTTTCTCAAGAGTTGAGATGAAATATTTGACTTTACCGGATTGTTTAAGCTTGGTCAGTTGTCCCAAATAATGAGCACCTATTTGAAAGTGTTCATAAAGTTTTGAGACAAATTGTTTCTAGGAAATATAACCCCAATGGGAGTTATTATTCCATTTCCATCATTGCTAATGTTTAATATCTAAATATAAGACACCCACATGAAGATTCAATAATTCATTGTTTACACCCAAATTGTTTGGTCCAGTTTTGTGTGCGCACACAAACGAAAGTTGTTCACACTCATCCAATAGTTTTTCGGGAACCTAAGGAGATGTGCGAAAGAATTACATATTTTGTGCATCATACCATTTTTTTTTACGAAGAACACGAAGTCTAAGGGTGGTCAAGGTCATGCCAGTCCAAATTTTTTCAGTTGCTCCACAAACCAAGATTATGCCCATGGGAAGAAAGAAAGGAATCGTCGAGATATCTATCAAAATGATTTTTTTCGGCAACATATGGAGACATGGGGAAAACAAAACATGAGTTGGTTAGGTAGTGAAGATTTCCCCTCATGCAGAGAACTTATGTGGAGCCCTGGAAGGTACTACAAGCGTGCGATGCCATTAGATCAAATAAGCGAGTGGAGTAGAATAGTGAAGGAAAATGCTCCCGAACATAAATATATATAAACGAAAGATAGCAACTCAAAAAGGAGGCTAGTTAAGTTCTAAATGCATCAGTTCCAAATTTATGAGTTAGCCTATTCTATTCCTATGTTGAATGGAGAAGTCTCCTCTATGTTGTATATGTTTGAATCTTAAATATTATCACAAGGGGCCTACTATTGTATTACCACTATTTATATAGTAATGAGATGAAGTCTTATGGTTGTTCAACTCAGTTATTCAGCACAATGTATATCTCTAATATGATGGAATACGTCCAGTAATAAAGATATGACAGTTTTGTTCTATCATGTGTTTGTTATGAATGAGTAACACATGTGTGTGTGTGTGTGTTCTTTTAATTATTAGTCTTTTATATATAATCATATATGAGTTACATGAATTCCATTTGCAATAATTTTAGTTATGCTTGATCCTCCATCCTCAACAAAGACCTTATGGTCTTTGTGATCCTCTCTGCATCTGGGGTGAGACCTTCCTCGGCCTCGATCGAGGATTGATATTTTGGTTCTTAGGTTTTTTTTGGACATGTTTTGGATGAACCATGGGTATCAAACCATTCAGTGTTAACAAGGTAAGTGTGCACACTAGTGTGTATCGAAACAACTACACTCCCTAGCGCCAACAAATTGTTTTGTTGTCGGGACCTTTTTGGTCTTTCTTGGCTATTTGAAAGGATTCTAACAAAGTAGTAGGATGATCCATTAAGACTTGTACACATCTCTTATTTCAGACCACTGATAAAACATTCCTTGAAAAAAGTATCAAAAATTCCTTTGGTGCAAATTGAAATTTTCTCAAGAGCAGAGATGAAATATTTGACTTTACCAGATTGTTTAAGCTTGGCCAGTTGTCCTAAATAATGAGCACCTATTTGAAAGTGTTCATAAAGTTTTGAGATAAATTGTTTCTAGGAAATATAACCCCAATGGGAGTTATTATTCCATTTCCTTCATTGCCAATGTTTAATATCTAAATATAAGACACCCACATGAAGATTCATTAATTCATTGTTTGCACCCAAATTTCTTGGTCCAGTTTTTTGTGCGCACACAAACGAAAGTTGTGCACACTCATCCAATAGTTTTTCGAGAACCTAAGGAGATGTGTGAAAGAATTCCATAGTGTGCGCATCATACCAGGTTTTGTTAAGAAGCATGCTAAGTCTAAAGGTGGTCAAGGGCACGTTGGTCCAAGTTTTTTTAGTTTCTCAACAAACCAAGAAGATGCCCGTGGGAAGAAAGAAAGGAATCATCGAGATATCTCTCAGAATGATTGTTGTCAGTGACAGATGGAGACATGGGGCAACCAAAACATGAGTTGGTCAGGTATTGAATATTTCCCCTAATGTAGAGAACCTATGTGGAGCCCTAGAAGGTACTACAAACATGTAAGGCCATTAGATAAAATAAGCGAGTGGAATAGAATAGTGAAGGAAAATGATCCCCAACAGAAAAATATATAAACGAAAGATCTCAACTCAGAAAGGAGGCTAGTTAAGTTCTAAATGCATCAGTTCCAGAGTTATGAGTTAGCCTATTGTAGTCCTGTGTTGAATGGAGAAGTCTCCTCTATGTTGTATATGTATGAATCTTAAATATTAGCACAAGGAGCATACTATTGTATTCCCACTATTTATATAGTAATGAGATGAAGTCTTATGGTTGTTCAACTATGTTATTCAACACAATGTATATCTCTAATATGATGGAATATGCCAAGTAATTAAGATATGGTAGTTTTGTTCTATCATGTGTTAGTTATGAATGAGTAACACATGTTTGTGTGTTCTTTTAATTATTAGTCTTTTCTATATTATCATATATGAGTTACATGGATTACATTTGCAGTGATTTTAGTTATGTTTTATCCTCCATCCTCAACAAAAGACCTTATGGTATTTTTGATCCTCTCTGCATCTCGGGTGAGACCTTCCTCGTCCTTGGTTGAGGATTGATATGTTGGTGCTTAGGGTTTTTTTTTGACATTATCTGGATGAACCATGGGTCTTAAACCCTCCAGTGTTAATAAGGTAAGTGTGCACAGAAGTGTGTATCGAAACAACAACAGTCCATAGAGCCAACAAATCATTTCATATTCGGGACCTAAAGTCTTGTTGAGATTGATGGAGTAAAATAGAAACATGGTGGCGTTTGTCTAAAGAGGAGATTCAAGAATTGATAGAAATGAAGGAGGATGATTTTTTCCTATGAGATACACAAGGATTGTAGGTGAATGTGAAAGAACAGAAAGTTAGATATCTTTTCTCTAATCTGCATGAACTCTTTTTCGCAGAATTTCCATGTTTGTTGCATGAATGGTTAAAAGGAAAATCATAAGTTAATTTGGCAATGTTACCATCGGAGCCAATAGTATGGCATCAAATCAAGATTTATAGTCTAAAGGAATTGGATAACAAGTGGAATCGAGCCATTGATTTATAGTTTCTTGAGTAAAGGAAGGCTACATTTTTTACTTTGGTATAGAATATAGTGATTCTTTCAGCGAGGCTGAGAGAAAGTTTGAAGAGGGTCCAAGAAAGAGGATGTTATAAGAGATCCTCCTTTGGATAAATATGTTGTTCGTATAAAAATAATGATGAGTGCATAGAGATTGATAGGATGGATGAGAAAATCCCCTAGCACTAGGGGGGGTTTCTGGAAAAGGTGGGGGGAAAATAAACAGAGTATCGATCTAGTGAGGAGGATCCAAGAAGTTGTTGAAATGATGTGAGGACTGGAATGGAACCAGAATACTAGAGGATAAAGAGAGCTAAAATATACGCAAGAAGAGCTTAGCCGAGGAAGAAAGTTGAGCAAAAGAATAGAGAAGATTTATCCGAGGGTGCACAACAAGGTGTTGACCCCATAATGAAGAGGAAGCTCACATCTAGGAAGTGGTGTGGGAGAGGATATTGCGCCAAAGTGGAGCAAAAGAGGGAAGAGACTTCGAAGATACTTGGAATCCCGAAGATACTAGTAGTGATAGTGAAGTAGTAGTGAGACTAGAGGTAGTGAAGCAGGTACCCTTTGGTTGTTATGTTATGTCATAAACTTGAGAAGGGAAAGAGAACACATGTGTGGTTCCTAGGTGAAAATTTGTGGTGCGTCGGTGTAATCAAAAGAGGAAGTGTCACATGGTTATGCACTGACAAGAAGAAACGTTATTGTACAATACCGTGGAGCACCAATCAGATGTAGTTTGGCTCTTGGTCTAGTGGTGGTATGTGGGTTGGTGGGGTGAAATGCTTGAAAATTTGACGATAGATAGATCACAGTGCTTGATGTGAAAAGTGGCGAGTTACAGGAACACGTTGGTATGGTGCACAATCCCAGTGAGGAGGAGAAGGCCGAAATGTGGATGTGCAGGACATGAAAGAAATACTCTGATCTCCCAAAGTGGTGTGGGAGATGGTAGTCATGTTGGACTGTAAGTCTCCCCTAGTGGTGTGGGAGATGAATTGATCATGTTGGACTGTATTGCACAGATGCAACCAGATGGATATTTGGCCCCCCTCACAAGAAATTTTAGGAGAAGATTGTATTAACCCCCTTTGTTCCACCCCCATTGCACATTTTTAATCAATAAGAACACACAAAATATAATGAAGAATTTGGATTTGAATAAAGAGAATAATATGAAAGAAGTGAAGACACAATTGAAGGAGAAGGTGAATTCAACGATACTTTACCCCAAGCGATAGTGGTGTGGAAGGATCCATACAATAGTAGTCAGAAGAGTGGAACTATCCCTAGTCCCTAGATGGCCAATCAAGATAGTAAAATGATATTTCCCATGTTCCATGGAATGGGTAAGGATGATGTCGAGCAACACCAGTTCACTTGTGAAGCAATATGGTCTATGAAGAGAGTTACAAACAAGGTGTCTAAGATCATGCAACTGGAGACTATGTTCAGGGATTAGGCCCTGGCTGGTACATGAAATATAAGGATACTATGCTAGTAGGATAGGTGAGGTCTTTAGGTGATATCAAACATGATCTACTTCAGGAATTTTAGAAGATGAATTCAGAGTCTCAATGCATTACAAAAATCAAGGAAATAAAGAAAACAAAAGGAGAGACCGTTTGGGATTATGACCGGTGGTTCAAAATCTTGTTGGATAGGATTTCGTTCCATATATAGGTTATGAAACACAAAGAATGGTTCATTTCAATGTTTCTCCCCCATGTATGAGTCTTTATCACCCAAAAAAAGGTGATGACTCAGGCTGAGGAAGTCGATATTGCGATGTGCTTGGAATCCACACCTGGACGTACAGAAACATCAGTCGGGTTGGCATGCGTTTACTCACAACTGGCCAACCTAAAAATACATTTGTAGGATATGGCCAAGTCTAAATTCATGTGTGAACATGTGTGTTTCACTACATGCCTCTCAAAAGGTAATCGACAAGATGAGTGCCTAGTCCTTCTAAATTATGTGGCGACAAGTGCACCGAGTCCATTTCCATCTGTAAAGTCATAATGGTGTGAAATATGTCTATAGAGGGGGCACATGCCACACCACTGCCCCACCTTACAAAAGTTTCAAGAAATAGATCACAACCCCTTCTATTAATTATGTAATTCCATTGTCCATGATATCAATACTTTTCGCTCCCTCCAAATGATGCAACGTAATACCCAGGATGCATTCTAGGTACAAGAAGAACAAAAGGGTAGTGAGAACAGTGGTAGCAAGAGATTAAGATATCAAGGAGGACCTCAACGTGGGTATGGATGTGAATATGGATGAGGATATGGTGGAGGAGGCGGTAGACCCCCCACATGTTTCAATTCTAGTGATATTGGTCATGTCTCATGATTTTTCACTAATCCACGCATGCTCTATGCATATTGTTATAGTCCTGAACATGTAACCGAGGGTTTTCCATACTTGATAAAAAATTCGTAGGAAAATAAAGGTAATTGTAACATGGTACATGTCGAGCTACACAAAAACCAGGATGGATAAGTGAATGTCCGAGTAGTAACCCATGGAGGGGACAAAACATGGGCAGACTTTTAGAAGAAAGAAGGTTCGGGTCAACAAGCAGAGGGAAATATCAAGAAGCCCCCTGATCCCCCTCCTAAGTTTGATGTGGCTCAACAAAATTAGTTTTCACATGATGCACAACACGCCTTGTAGGAATAAGGAGTGTGCGAGGAGCTACAATCCACGACTCAGAGGTCTCTTGAAGAGGTAGGGGTCAAAGAGGAACTTCAGAGGGAGACACAAAGGTTGCTATAAGAAGTAGATATCTACGAATAAGTACAACAGGTGACATAGAGGTCATTGAAAGAATCATGTGCACACAAAGAACTACAAAGCATGACACATAGATATTTGGAGGAATCTTTTGTGTGTGAAGAAATCCAACACGCCACCCAAATATCAATCGAAGAAGTACAAAAACATACTATGTTTCAATGCATTGAGAAAGAATTGTATGAACAATGCCAAGAAGAGTTGCAACATGCAACACGTGAAAAATCCTTGTTTGACCTTGGTCGCATGGCAGAAGAAAAATATCAATTCAATACATTTTTGCATTGTTGTTTTCATTTTCTAAGAGATCCAAAAGTTGTGACTAATTTGACTTAGATGTTAACTTATTTCATGAAATAACAAGGAGATGAGACCACCATTGTAGCTCCACTTCCAAAAAGGGATGTTTGTTAGGTCAGTAAGAAAAAGTGCAATGGATTAGAGTTTAAGATGACAACAGAGCTTGGTGGGTATGATAAGGATGGAGTCATGTTGGATCTAGGATTCGATGTGAACATTTTTCCCAATAAATCCTAGGAAGTGATGGGGAAATCAAAGTTGGTATGGTCACCCATTCAGGTTCGATTATACAACCAATACAATATCTACCCCATCATTTGGATGGAGAAGGTTGAGGTGAATATAGAAGGAGTAAAAACAAAGGTTGACTTCAAAGTCATTGAAATCATGGATGAGTCAGATCCCTACCATGCAATTCTAGGAATCGAATGGGATTTTAATAACAATGTGTATTGAATTTGAAAAAGAACAAAATTTCATTCGAGACAGAAACCCTATGCATGGATTCGAATCACTACCATGCATTTCTAGGAATCGAATGGGATTTTAATAATAATGGAGTGTTGAATTTGAAAAAGAACAAAATTTCAATTGAGACTGACACCCTTTTCATGGTTTCACCATTGGATCCATATGAAGGCAACCACTAAAATGATCCTATTGACATGGATGCACAAATATCAATAATTGAAAATATATACAAGGTCATGGGGTGCAGGGAGGACTACATCAACCCCACTACAAACGAAGAATTAATTTGGAGAATTAATTTGGACAAGTGTTAAGTCATATGATAGATATTCTGAAGAAGTATTGGATAGATGGAAGATTAAGTTGTATAAGGTCTCAAAAAGGAAGTGTTCATGAATCATAAATGTAGTGTGATGGATAGGGTCAAAAAAAATTTATGCCTCGCAATTGGATGGTACTAGACCAGTGGAGACATTCTTGTTCCAAATGGAGAAGACTGTCCCTGTGAAACAGAGACTCCAGTCCATGGATTTCATGGTTTGCAAGACCCCAACATGGTAGTGGGTGAATCGTCACCCGAATACTCAAAACGTGGAGCAAGTAGTTGAGTTCATACAAGTGCACTTCCAACCCATCATAAACTTTGAACTATCCAACCAATATAATGGGACTAAGGATCCTCAGGAACATATATCCTTTTGTGAACAACGCTAGACTTCTAAGAACAACCCTCAATCCCAATGGTTCCATCGGTTTTTCCATACCATGGATATGGTCCCTCGTAGCTAGTACATCCAAAAATAAATCTGAAGGAAAACAATTGAGTGAACACATATGACCTCCCATTTCCTTTCGACATTCTGGTTCACCTAGGACACTCCATCTCTCACTGAAGCTCTTGGTCGGGTTAAGGATTTTATTTTTCATTGGTATCCAAATGTTTCTAATCCACTCGTGGTCTTCTCATATCACTAGTCGATGGATAAGATTAAATAAGAATTCCATTGCTGGAATATTGATGTGTAAAATATTGACAACGACGAACCCCACGACATCCATATTCGAGATTCCGCAGGATAATGTGTTCTAGAGGGAAGGGTGGTAGATACAACTGCATCAGATTATATTGGCCCTATAAATACTAATAAACACAATATTGGGACAAAGGAATCATCAAAGATGAAAATTATTGAGGATTATTGGGACAAGGAGATTGTCACTTAGGTGGTTGACCTCTTAAAAGAGTATGAAGACTTATTTTATCAAAGTGATTATGATATGAAGGGAATTGCAGGACCCATAGGATATATGAAGATCCAACTTAATCCTGATTCCAAGCGAGTGATCTAGGTGGATATCGGTGGCCACCACCTATTCCACGGGCTCGAAAAACAGTTTTCCATCTTGGGAGTTTTTCGATAATTTTTCGGGTTCAAAATTTTTGGGGCAATTTTGAGGCACTAAACGACGTTTTTTGGGGTTTTGGGGTCTAGGCGACTGCCAAAGGAATTGGCATGGACCAGTCAAAAAATTTTCTTCTCCATTACACATTTCCAACAGTGTATCGAGCGCCCCAAACGGAGATCGTATGAAAAATTTACGCCCTTGGGAAGTTGATGTATCAACTACCCCCATCGGGGCCCACAAACCTTTGTCTTTTCATCTTCCAGGGTTAGGGTTTTGGATTTTACTTATGTTAAAAAGGCCCTTAGAGCCTCATTGTAAGGATCATCTTCTTGCGAATGCAAGTAGCAAACACATATCTTCTTAGAGATAAGTTGCCACCATTCTAGCAAGTCTTTCACTCTGTATTTTTACAGTCTTTGTACATTTTCGCTCATTAATAGAAAATGTATTACTGTATCTATGTGTTTATGGTTGCATCTCTGATACAAGTATGTTATATTGTTGGATATCTGAGATATCTCTGTATATTTCCTTATTATATATCCTCTCTCATTTGTGCCAAAAATAATATGAATCAATGGTATTGGAGCAAGCTACTCTTGATCATTTTCTCAGTACATGTCCTCAACAAGGTTTGACTATAGAAAGTTGGGTCTCGAACTTGTATCTCTTGAAGAAAATATCTCTCACATGACCAAGAAACCCTCCATGGGGGAAGAAAATAAAAATGACAGAGCAAACGATTCTATCAATCTATTGCTTGAGCAAGCTCTCACGCGACAAAGGGACGAAATGATGGAGAATTTTTCCCATATCCTTCAACGCCTGCCAATGGAAATAGACACATCTTCATCAAAAAACCACTTTGGAAGAACCTCTCCTTTCAAGGTATAATTTAATTTTGATATTCCCATAATTGAAGGTCAGATAGATGTGGATGCCCTGGACAAATGGTTAAATATGCTTGAAGGTTATTTCTCTGTTCACAATTTTTTTGACGGAGAAAAGATCACCTTTGTGCTCCTTAAGGCTCTCCCCCATGTCAAACATTGGTGGGAAACTTAATGGGAGAAAATTTCCACAGAGGAATCTGGAATATATGGGGTCGAGCCCACTTGGGATTTTTTTGTGGATGTGGTAAAGGAACAATATTACCCGGTTGGAAACTATGAGGACTATTATATGAGATGGACCAAAATGTGGAAAGAGAGGGGAAAAGTAGTCCCGAAGTTTACCAATGCCTTCCATACCTTTCACACCAAACTGGGTATCAAAGACTCTGAGCGACATTTGGTTCTGAAATACCGCGGGGCTCTACACGGATACATCCAAACTGAAATGGATTTTCTGGATATCTCATCACTCGTTGTTGCATATCGATATGATGTTAAAAACGAGTAGAAATTTAGGCACCAGAAAAAATGGGAGTTTGGATCTACAAATCCACAAAAACCAAAGTATGAGAAACATGGCCCTAACAAACAGCTTCCAAAAAATCAGTCAAAGCCACAGGAAAAGAAGGGTCACGGGAAGACTAAGAAGGACATTGGAAAATGGTGTGATTTCCACAAAATCCCCTGGCACAAAACTGATGAATTTCGCTCCAAACAGTCATTGGTGGCCGAGATCAAAGATAAGGATCCGAACCCTAATTCAGAATCTGATTATGAAAATATTGGTAAAAGAAAAATCATCGACACAGACCTCACTGTTATTGTCATGACTGTAAAAATTCAACTAGAAGAACCAACAGATCCAGAAAAGTGGGAGCACCTTTTTCATTCACATATGTGGGTGAAGGGGACCCCGTTGCATTTTATTTTTGATAGCGTATGCCAGAAGAAACTCATCTCAGTAGAGGTCGTCAAACAATTGGGATTGTCGACAACACCACACCCGCAACCATACAACATCGTGTGGCTTCGCCATAGAGGATATATTCATGTCAGCCAACAATGTCGATTGTCATATGGCATCCATCCCTTCAAGGATGAGGTATTATGTGATGTTTCCCCACTGGATTTATGTGATGTTTTTTTGGGCCAGCCATATATGTGGAAGTGACATGCTATTTATGAGTCTCGACCCTGTAGTGTCATTTTTACTCTAGGGGGCCATATCTACAGAATAATAGAGGTAGTTCCAACTATTGTCCTACCTAAACAGTGTTTCAAGGTAGTATCTCATACTAAAATTTTTATCTTCTTCACAATATGTTCAAAAGGGGAACAAAAGGATACTACAACCACTACAACCTCGGCCCAAGCATATTCTATCCAACAGAAGAAGGTCGACAAGATTGCAGAAAAACAAAAAGATTCTTTCTGCACACAGTCATATCAGATATCCTGGCTGGTTGAATAGAGTCAACCCCACCAGCAATAGGTTTGTGACAACCTTCCACAAACCGATCCGTGCGACATCTCCAGCAAGGCAAGTAGCTCACCAAGATTCAGATTCAACAAACACTTCCCTCTCTCCCCCGGGAACTCAATGCAATGGCTACCATTTATTCCTGAGGGAGGATTGATCTAGGTGGATATCGGTGGCCACCCACCTATTCCACGGGCTGAATTTTTTTTTTCCATCTTGGCAGGTTTTTGGTAGTTTTTCGGGTTCGAAACTTCCAGGGCTTTTTTGAAGCCCTAAATGATGTTTTTTGGGGATTCAAGGTCTAGGTGGCTGCCAAAGGAATTGAGTAGGACGAGTTGAAAATCGTTCTTCTCGGTTATACCTTTCCAACAGTGTATCGAGCACCCCAAACGAATATCATATGCAAAATTTATGCCCTCAGGACGTTGACGTATCAACTACCCCCATCGGGGCCCACAAACATTTGGCTTTTCATCTTCCAGGGTTAGGGTTTTGGATTTTACTTATGTTAAAAAGGCCCTTAGAGCCTCATTGTAAGGATCATATTCTTTTGAATGCAAGTATCAGACACATATCTTCTCAGAGATAAGATGCCACCATTCTAGCGAGTCTTTCACTATGTATTTTTACAGTCTTTGTACATTTTCTCTCATTAATAGAAATTGTATTATTGTATCTTTGTGTTTATGGTTGCATCTTTGATACAATGATGTTATATTGTTGGATATCTAAGACATCTCTGTATATTTCCTTATTATATCTCTACCTTCATTTCGTGTCAAAAATAACCCGGATGAACGAGTCAAGAGAAAACCATACCATCTGAATCCTATATAGAAAGAAAAAGTTTGAAAGGAGCTAGATCACATGTTGGATGCCAGGATCATTGTCACTATCAAAGAATTTGACTGGATTAGTCCCATGGTCATTCAATTAAAAAAGACCAGGTAAATTCAAATATGCATCGATCTACAGAGCCTCAACATAGCCTGTGTCCATGACCCTTTCCCAACTCCATTCAATGACGAGGTGTTGGAGAATGTTGGAGGCGGGGAAGCCTACCCCTTCATGGATGGCTTCTACAGATATCATCAAGTTTGGATCGCATAGGAATATTGGGAAAAAACCACCTTTGAAACTGAATTGGGGTCCTTTGCATCTACAATCATTCCCTTCGGATTAAAAAATCCCCCCGTAGTATTTTCTCAGATAGTTGTAGCAACTTTGAAAGAGCTTATCCATAAGTTTTTGGAGGTATACTTGAACGATTGGACCATGTTCATTCTAGTAAAATACCATATACATGCTCTATGACTAATGCTCGACTTATGTCACCAACTGTAGATCTATTTGAATTTGAAGAAGTACATCTTTTGTACTCCCTTTGGTATATTTCTCATCCATGTCATGTGTAAATATGACTTGCTAGTCGACTCAACCAAGATTGTCGTCATTCTAGATATGGTGGCCCCTACTTAATTTTAGGGGATGCATGCAACATTAGGACATATAGGATACTACAGACGATTCATCCTTAATTATTCTCAGATCATGGCCCCATTGGAAAGGTTTATGCATAAAGATATTAAATATGAATGGACATTATAATGCCAACAAGATTTTGTTACCCTGAAGGAAAATCTAGTTACTACACCGATTTGATTTTCCTGGATTTTTCCAATATATTCCATGTGCATGTTGATTCTTCATCCATCACATTGGGTGTCATTCTGTCCCAGTCAGGGGAGGGAAGTATCAATCATCTATTCTACTTTGCTTGCTCAAATATATCTAATGTTGAGCGAAATTATACTACCATTGAGCACAAGAGCCTTGGTATGGTATATTCCCGACAAAAATTATGCCACTACATGTTGGGGTCCATATTCAAATTCTTCAATGATCATTTCTCCCTCAAGTAGTTGGTTAAAAATCTAGTGTTGGGTGGCCACATCTGTTGGTGGTTGTTCTTTTGGGAATTCATAGGTTGTGGTCAAACTAGGAAAAAACAATGTGGGGCCAAATCATCTGTCACGCATTGAGACAGAGGAGTCTACTAACAACCTCAAAGATGAGCTTCTTGATGCACAACTCTTCCGCATAGAATTCATTCCAGATCAACTTTCTGAAATAGTTGAATTCCTTATTTTTGGACAAGATCCTGGGGAATATACTCCTGCAGAGTGTTGCCAACTAGTGGGTCGTAGTGTTGATTATCAGTTGATTGTTGGGAAGTCTTATAACTTGGGTGCATATGGAATCCTATGTCATTATTCTTTGGTAAATGAATGAGATTCCATTCTGTACAAGGCACATGAAGGAATGTTTTGGGGCTATAACATTGAAAAGGCTATTGTGCACAAGGTTCTACGTGTCAAAATCTAGTGACCCTCTCTCTTCGTTGATTCTAAGGACTAATGAAAGCATTGTGATGTGTGTCAACAGGTGGGAAATCCCTGTCGAAGATTTTATCTCCTCCTATTCCCAGTGACTAAACTTGAACCCTTTGAAAAATAGGCTATCTAATTTGTTGAACCTATCAATCCACCGACATGATGCACTGGCACATTGTAACACCCCAGTTTCGAACCCCCAGTTTAAATAATGTATTGTTATAATGCTGAGAAGCCAGATTTCCAAAACATTTATTAAAAATGCCAATGTGCCTAAGAAATGTAATGTTTTGATCATTATTAATAATACATTCATCATTGGCTGCTAGACAAACAAGGACTAGAGTTATAGGGGGTTATGATTCCACATGAGAGGGGGCTTGAGGGGATAAATGTTTATTTCCTATTTTAATTACCCTTTGGTCTAAGGGGGTGGATCAGTTAGGTGGGCTTCTTGGGGAAGACCGAGAGGTTCTCTATTCCCCACGAATTGCTTAAACCTGCCTCTGGTCTGATGGGGGGGGTTTGACTGATGGCTTGTTTGATGATTTCTTGTTCACTCATTCATTCTCTTATTCATTCCTCCACTTGATCACTGATTCATGCGTTCATTCACTTTCTCACTCATTCATTAATTCTTTCCTTACCTATCCACTCATTGATCCATCCTCACCCGCATCTTGATTTGGGAAAGGGAAATGAACTACCGAATATTATCCATGGTATTGTTGGTTGTAGTGGTCACTAGTGTAATCCAACCATGAATTTATTCCTACATGTATGAGATGCGTTAGCCTGTGTCCAACGTTGTTCAAAGCTGGGAGTCTTGATATTTCCAGCATTGAGATTCTCGACCAGTTGCGTTGGAGCCCAAAACAAGGAGAAGGACTTCCTGAGGGACTGCATGACAGAGAAGGGTGGAGGTCCATTCTATTGGGTGGTTCAAGATGGGTAGAAGAGACCTGGCTACTTGGATTATTGTGAGTGTTGGGAAAGCCTATGAGAGCTTGAGTGTTGACTAGTTTGGGAATCCAGGTAACACTCTGGAACTGTCCTTGTGGATTCATAGACATGGCTCGTGGGTGACACTGTTGTTGAGATTTGGGAATAGTAGCATCTATGGTTGGGTGGAACGTCCTTGGTCTGTAGCCAGTTGGTGTCTTCTTTTATAAAGATAAGTTCTCTCTGTTATGGTATTATCTACCTGTATATGAATGTATTATGTTTTGTATTTATGTATCATTTGATTACATCTTTAGAATATGCATGCTTACTGGTTATTATTGTGCATGTCGTTAAATCCTTTTTCTTTTATGCATACTTACTAATTTAAAAGGGTATCAGTAAGATAAATAAGTACAAGGGTGGGCTTGAAGGTGGTGTACCATGGTCTATGGGTGGCTAGGTATGTTACATATTGGTATCATAGCTTCTGGTTGAAACAACGGGTCAGTATGGGTTGGGTTTGTTGGTCAGAGTCTCATGGTCAAGATTGAATTTTGACCGTGAAGTTGAAAACCTTAGGAGGAATGGAATTGCAGAATCTATGCAGGAGTTAGAATGTCATAGATCCTTGGTAAGGGTTTGAAGTATCTTGACCATCCCCTTCGAATTCGGGAGTGATCTCAACTATGGGATCATGAGAGATATGGGATCGTTGGATCGGAGGGAAGGTTAATGAGGGTCATCCGATGAGGGATAAGAAAAGGTTAAGAAACAACCATCAAATCCCATTGGAGAGAGAGATCGATGGCCAGGAGGCATTGCAGGGGCCCAAGTTGCACATGAGTTAATTTCCCAAGGCAGTCCCACAATCCAAACCACGGTTTCGCTGAGGGGTTACGTGTCAGTGTCAGGAGAATTGCAGGGCGAAAGGTTGGTTACTCCAAACCACCGATGTGCACCCCTGCAAATTGAAATGAAATGGATTAAGTGATGTGACATGTTAGTGCCCTAACATTGAAACTCTGAAGAGCTGAAGTAGATACAGACCGTTGATCAAATTGCACATGCAGTAGAAGATCCTACACTCCAGCAGATAACCACTTCTGAAAAAATACGAATGCGAAAATCCAGAACTCCCGAAGGCCCGAAGCCTGTAGTTTGTCTGGAATGTCCATCAACAAGGACACACGACATCAGATCTCTCACTTCAGAGACTTAGTACTCTAGAAGGTTTTGTAGAGTGAAGCACTAGGGAAATAAATACCTGAAGTCCTGAAGTAATTGAGGACCATTGATCTCAAATCAACAAGAACCATTGATCTTTGCAGCAGTATCTCCCAAAGTCCCAAAGTTCGGGGTTAATACAGACCATCCAATAAGGGAGACAGATGTTGACATATTGGCCAGTTCGGGAATTTGGATTTCGCGAGAATTGAAAGTGTGCTAGTGTGGAAAATCATGAAGCCCAAAGTCTGAAAGCCCAAAGAGCCGAAGTGGTGGGGCACGATGACATCACCTGGAGGTGATGTGGACCCAGAAATTCTGATGTGAAGCAGCTTGTATATGTCACCTAGGATGACGTGGACACATGGGATGTGTTCCATGTGTCAGTAAGTTTTGAGCATATGAAGGATTGAAATGTCAGTTATAATGTGACACATGTCACCTGCCTGATTGGGCCACGTTTCCGCTTCTAGAATTTTTCCACGTGGAAACCAATCATGCAGTCTAGAGACTGGGCACTCCTGAGGAAAAAGATGTGATAGTTGGCATTGGGTCAAGAACTCCCAAAGAGCCAAAGTGATTCACAACCATTTATATTTGAGAGACATGCTTCGACGGATCGTCAACTTCAGGTGATAGCACTCTGGGAGAAAGTGAAGGCAGAGAGTTTGAAACTCCCAAAGCCCGAAGAGTCAAAGCGATTCATAGTCGTTGATCTGTGGGAGGACACATGTCAGTAGATCACGAACTCAGGGTGGAATCATTCCTGGAGAAACAAAGTGGGGCAAGTTGAGACTCTTGAAGCACAAAGTCCCAAAGTGGATCTCGATCGTTGATCGTGAATGAGGATGAGGACCGTTGATCAAGTCCTGGTTGAAGGTTCCAAAGTTTCAATGTCTCGAATACCTGGATAAACACTTCTTCATCTAATAACAAGTTCATGACCATGGTCACATGAATTTGAGAGCTGAGGGAAGAAGGGATAATGGACGAATTGGTTGTTTTCGAGAAAGAAAAGTGCTAAGGAAGGATTTAGCCACGATTTCTAGTCATGGTCACCTGGGAAGGTGATTTGAAAGAAGCAGTTGTGCAGAATTGAATTTTGTATCAGCTAAAGGATAACCTAGAAGTTTTATACAGTTCAGATTGATACGTCTATGTTATTAATGAATTGAGAAGAAAAAGGACTTGTAACATGGCTTGGAATTTTTTTTTTACCATATGCATAATTCTAACAAAATGGTCGCTTGCACATTTTTCATAATTAATGGGTTTAAACACATCAACTCAAAATGCGTACTGAAGAAATGGAAGAAGGCAAGGGAGCCTCCATCCATGATAAGGAGGCCAAAGGCCAGAATACCAGAGTTGGTAATGCAGAGACAGATTCCAATGGACAGAAGGAAAGAGGAAAGAAGGAAACATTAATAGAGACAATAAGAAGACTGAAAATATAAGTGCAGAGCTACAAAGAAGACAATCAATGACTGGTGAGAGAGAAAAGTCAAATAAATTCTCAATTTCTGCAGAGCTTAAATCAGTTGTAGAGGCAAATAAAGAACATATCAAACTCAAAAAAAGAGGAATAAGGCAGGTTTTGTGAAAGAAGAGAGTATCATGGGAAAGATGGTTATTCGAAAAGTGCCAGCATAATTCATAGACACCACTCACCTTCTTACTAAAAAAGAAATGTTTATGCATCAAAAGATTCCATAAGCAGTCCAGAGGTGTCTCTTGTTAGGCACCAGAGAAGGAGAAAGGAAGTGGACAGTTTGCAAGGAGAGTTGAGGAAGCTTAATCCATGATCCTTTGATGGTGAAAAATAAAGGGAAGATGATGATGAAGCATGGTTCCTTGGACTCAGGAGATATTTTCAGTTTCATAACTATTCATCAAACCTGGAAGCCAAGATTTCCACCTACCATTTACACGGGAAAGTTGCAATGTGGTGGGATCAACTGAAGAAAGTTGAACATGTTAATGAGAATAGGATCACTTGGAAGCAGTTCAAGAAGTATCTCTCAGAGAATTTATATGACAAGAAAATGCAGGAGTTCATTGAACTCAGGTTGGGAAGCATAACTATGGAAAAATATGATAAGAAATTCATGGGATCGTTAAAATATGTTGGGTTTATAAACGATGAAAAGGTAAAGATACAGAGGTTTTTGAGTGGATTGACAACCTTTTATAAAGAAAATATTAGGTATGATGAGCCCAAGACCTCGACTGAGGTCATTATGAAGGATAAATACCTGTATGAGCAAGGACAGAGAAGAGAATCCCTGCAGAAATATTGGAAGGATAAGAGGAAGGAGAAGTCTGATCAGAGGAGGAAAGGATTCAAACCTACCTTCATTAGGAATGAGCCTAATAGAAATCATCAAGATTAGTATGCTAAGGGTGAATCCAAGAAAGAAGACTCCTTGGGAAAAAGGGGAAGACCACCTACCCAATGTTGGGGATGAAAAGAATATCACTTGTACAAGGATTGCCCACACAGAAAGGATAGAGTGAAGACTATGTAGAATGTCCAAGAGTCTACAAAAATTGAAGATATGGGAAGAATATATGCAGCTTTAGATGACTGAAAAATAGAGTACCAATTGAATATGATCGAGGTGGAAGGTAAGATCATAAATCATTCCGTTTCTATTTTAATTGATTCAGGAGCAAGTCATTGTTACATTGATCCTAAAATAGTGGATAGATTACATTTGGAGAAAAGTAAGCTTGGAAAATCAAGTTTGGTTCAATTAGCCACTAGAA
>SNQJ01S0003340.1:84407-99930 GCA_010110895.2 Picea sitchensis
AAGGATAGAGTGAAGACTATGTAGAATGTCCAAGAGTCTACAAAAATTGAAGATATGGGAAGAATATATGCAGCTTTAGATGACTGAAAAATAGAGTACCAATTGAATATGATCGAGGTGGAAGGTAAGATCATAAATCATTCTGTTTCTATTTTAATTGATTCAGGAGCAAGTCATTGTTACATTGATCCTAAAATAGTGGATAGATTACATTTGGAGAAAAGTAAGCTTGGAAAATCAAGTTTGGTTCAATTAGCCACTAGAACCAAAAGGAGAATCCATGATGTGGTCAGAAGTTGTTCCATAAGTCTTAATGGTGTGAATGCAAATGTTCATCTAAATATCATACCATTGGGGTCTTATGATATTCTAATTGGAATGGATTGGCTTGACAAGCATCATGTTGTCCTAGATTGTCGTAAAAAAACATTTACATGTCTTGATGGAGATGGAAAATAGAGCACTATGAAAGGAGTTCGAAGACCCATCTCTATAAGGGAGATTTCAGCCTTACAGCAGAAGAGATTTTTTAGGAAAAGATGTCAATTGTATGTAGCTCATGTGGAAGAGCTAGAAAATAAAAAGGGGCCAAGCCTTGAAGATTTCTCGGTACTACAGGAATTTGAAGATGTATTCCAAGAAATACTAGGGTTGCCACTAAGAAGGGAGATAGATTTCTCAATTGATTTAGTGCCAGGAGCTTCCCCGATGTCAAAAACACCTTACAGAATAAACACCCTAGATTTAAAAGAATTACAAATGTAGTTGGAGGAAGTGTTGAAGAAAGGGTACAGACGTCCAAGTGTTTCACCTTGGCGGGCACCAATAATTTTTGTCAAAAAGAAGGATGTAACCTTGATACTGTGTATTGACTTTTGACAAATGAACAAGTATACTATAAAGAACAAGTATCCTCTACCCAGAATTGATGACCTCTTTGATCATTTAAGATGAGCAAGGATATTTTCGAAGATTGACCTAAGGTTAGGATACCATCAGGTAAGAATCAAGGAAGAAGACAATCATAAGACAACCTTTAGGACTAGGTATGGGCATTATGAATTTGTAGTGGTGCCATTTGGACTGACCAATGCACTAGCTGTCTTTATGTGCTTAATGAATGGCATATTCAGAAATTATTTGGATAAGTTTTTCATAGTGTTCTTGGATGACATACTTGTCTATTCTAAGTCTAAAGAGGAGCATGAACATCACTTAAGACTGGTATTGCAAGTTCTAAGAGAAAATCAATTGTATGCCAATTTGAGTAAGTGTTATTTTTATCAAAAACAAATCCATTACTTGGGACACATTATTTTAGAGCAAGGCATAGCAGTAGGTCTAGAAAAGATTAAATCCATTAGAGGATGGACAACACCCATAAATGTGTCAGAAGTTAGATCTTTTATGGGATTAGTTGGTTACTATAGAAGGTTCATAGTAGGGTTCTCTAAGATTTCTGACCCCATCACTTCTTTGCAAAAGAAGGGAACTAAATTTGAATGGACACCTAAGTGTGAAGAGAATTTTAATCTGTTGAAGGAATTACTTACTAGTGAACCTATGTTAAAGATTGTTGACCCAAATGAAAGTTTTGTGGTATGTACACATGCATGTAAGGAAGGACTTGGGGGAGTCCTCATGAAAAATGGACATGTCATTGGTTATGAGTCCAGAATTCTTGAGCATGAGAGGAACTATGCCACACATGACTTGGAGCTTGCTTTCATTGTCCATGCCTTGAGGATGTGGAGGCATTATCTCATGGGGAAGATATTTGAATTAAGGATAGACCACATTGGCCTGAAGTATCTTTTTGAACAACCAACCTTGAATGCCATGCAAACAAGATGGATGAAATATTTAAGTGAATATGACCTTGATATCAATCATATCAAAGGAAAAGAGAATAAAATTGTTGATTCACTTAGTAGAAGAGTGTATCTCATGCATCAGTCAGACTTGAAGAGAATAATTTTAGATGTTCTTGTTACATATCAAAATTACCTAGAGGTAAAGGAAAGCTTACATCAATGAGATGTACAACAACAAATAAAGGAGTATGAGATAAAGGAAGATGGATTACTCATGCATAAGAATAGAATCTATGTTCCTAGTTCTGGAGAACTGAGGAATTTGGTATTGAACGAAATGCATGGTGTTCCTTATGTTGGACATATTGGTTATCAGAAAATGATTACATCAATAAGAAGACAATTCTTTTTGCTGGGAATGAAAAAGGATGTTGCTGATTACATTGCTCAATGTATGGAATTCTAGAAGGTGAAAGTTGAACATAGGAATCTAGCAGGGTTTCTACAACCTTTACCCATCCTAGAGAAGAAATGGGAAGTGATCACCATGGATTTCATCACAGGATTACCCAGAACAAATAAGAAACATGATTCAATCATGGTGGTGGTTGAAAATTAACAAAGGCTTCTCATTTTGTTACTGTAAAAAAAACACATACAACGACTAACATTGCAAAAATTTACATGAGAGAGATTGCTAGGTTGTATGGGATACCTACGACAATTGTCTCGGATAGAGATGCAAAGTTTAACTCCAATTTTTGGAGGGGATTGTTTAAAGGATTTGGTACAAATCTAAGATTTAGCACAACATACCATCCCCAATCGGATGGAAAAACAGAGAGGGTCAACATAATAATTGAAGACATGCAGCTAAGAATTTATGTGATGGATAAGCCATCTAAGTGGGAATATTACTTGCACTTGGTCGAGTTTTCATATAATAATGGGTATCAAGCTTCATTGAGAATGATCCCATTTGAAGCCTTGTATGGTAGGAAATGCAATACTCTAATGATCTGGGGCAACCCAATAGATAGAGTGGTACTTGGGCCAGAGTTGCTCAAGGATATGGAATACCAGATGGTTAAGATCAAGCATAATTTAAAGGCAGCTCAGGATAGACAAAAGGTTTATGCAGATAAGAACAAGACAACTAGAGAATTTAAAGTAGGGGAGCATGTGATTCTGAGAGTGAAACACAAGAAAATTTCTTTGAAATTGGGTAGTTGTACAAAGATGGTAGCCAGATTTTGTGGTCCATTTGAAATATTGGACAGAATACGACTAGTTTCATACATTCTTGGATTTCCTGCTTCCATGAATGTGCATAATGTATTTCATGTCTCTTTGCTAAATAAATATGTACATGATCCTAACCATGTTATTGATTGGAATCTGATTCAAGTAGAGACAGAGGGAGAATTTTAGGTTCAACCAGTGCGAGTATTGGACATAAAGGTCAAAATGCTCCATAATTGAGTTATAGAGCTGGTAAAAGTGTAGTGGACCTGCTATGGTCCTAAATATGCTACCTGGGAGCATGAAGATGCCATGCAGGTAGAGTGCCCGCATATTTTTGAATAAATTTTGAGATTTTGGTCTCTATTTTGTATATGGACTGAGGACAGTGCCAAAATAAGGGGTAGGCGATGTAACACCCTGGGTTTCGAACCCCCATTTTAAATAATGTATTGTTACAATGATGAGAGGCCAGTGTGCCCAAGAAATGTAATTTTTTGATCATTATTAATAATACATACATTGTTGGCTGCTAGAGGGACAAGGAATAGAGTTATAGGGGGTTATGATTCAACAAGAGAGGGGGCTTGAGGGGATACATTTTTGTTTCCTATTTTAATTACCCTTTGGTATAAGGGGGTGGATCAGTTACGTGGGATTCTTGGGGAAGGATAGGAGGTTCTCGATTCCCCATGAATTACTTAAACCTACCTCTGGTCTGATGGGGGGGGGTTGGTTGATGGCTTGTTCATTGATTGCGTCTTCGATCATTCATTTTCTTATTCATTCCTCCACTTGATCACCGATTCATGTGTTCATTATATTTCTCACTCGTTGATTAATTCCATCCTTACCTATCCACTCATTGATCTATCCTCACCTGTGTCTTGATTTGGGAAAGGGAAACAAACTGCCAAATATTAGCCACGGTAATGTTGGTTGTAGTGGTCCCTGGTGTAATTCATACATGACTTGAGGCCTTCATGTCTGAGATGCATTGGCCTATGTCCAACGTTTTTCAAAGTTGCAAGTCCTGAGAGTTCCAACATTGATATTCTGGACCAGTTTCACGGGAGCCTAAAACAAGGAGAAGGACTGCATGAGGGACTGCATGGCAGAGAAGGCTGGAGGTCCATTCTCCTACGTGGTGCAATATGGGAAGAAGAGAGTTGGGTACTTGGATTGTTGTGAGTGGTGAGAAATCCTACGAGACTTTGGGAATCCAAGTAACACTCTGGAATTTTCCTTGTGGATTCATAGCCCTGGCTCGGGGGTGACACTGCTATTGAGATTTGGGAACAATAGTGTCTACAGTTGGGTGGAACATTATTGGTCTACAGCCAGTTAGTGTCTTCTTTTATAAATATAAGTTCTCTCTGTTGCAGTATTATCTACTTGTATATGAATGTATTTTGTTGTGTATTTATTTATCATTTGATTACATCTTTAGAATATGCATGCTTTCTGGTTATTGTTGTGCATGTCATTAAATCCTTTTTATTTTATGCATCCTAACTAATTTAAAAGTGTATCGGTAAGAGAAAGAATTCAAAGGGTGGGCTTGAAGGTGGAGTACCCCAACCTGTGAGTGGCTGGGTATGTTACACACACACTACATTATTGTTGATTTTTTAGTTTGTTAATACTAAAACAACAACCTCACGAGGATAAGAATCCCCCTCCATTTTTATAGACGTGGTACTCCTCTTTGAATTTTTCTAAAAGATATTTCTTAAAATTCTTTCGGGACAATATATATAAGTAGGAGAATGCTATGAATCAAGCCCCAAAATATTTATCACTCAAATAAAATAAAATTTATAAATATACACAAAAATAATTCCTCAGAAAAGTACCAGGAATATTCACTCATAAAATTGGAAGAAATAATATATATATAGATCATATATTATTTTAAATAAAAATAGATCTCAAATTTATCATGCCCATGAAATATATTTGATCATATTTATAGGAATAAAACAGATGGTCCCAAAACTTAGAGAACCTTAAAAGAGTTTTTCATTAGAATCAAAACAAAATTTTGATGAGTCAATTTCAAATATCTTATCCTAAAATATTTAGAGTTCAAAGATACAATAAAAATTAACCATGAATTGGTTCTCGAGTATTTTCTCAAAAATATTAAAGTCTTTACAGTCTGATGAAAATATATTTGTTTGTCCAAAAGGATTGGGATTGAGGTTCCCGCAGACAATAAAATAAAGATAAGAGAGGATGATGGAATCGTTGGATCAAGGAAAAAGAAAGGTTGAACCTAGAGAGAAAAATAGATAGAAAGGATAAAAAAGTGGTTATGTTATTCAAATAAATAATAAAAATAATTGCATGATTTTGGATCTAAAAGGAAAATTTTGAGAATAAATGTGATCTGTAGACTTATTGTGATGAATCTCTCTCGACTTCATTATATTGTCGATGTGCCTTTTGTATCTTTGTTTGTTGTGGTTGCATGACTGGTATTAACTGCTTCCATTGGATTCTTAGTAATCTTTAATAAAACCCTTTCTAACCATTCTTCAATGTATTCCCTTAGGGGAGCAACGATCACCTCTTGCTTGACTTTGATATTAAATAATTCATTTTCAATTTATATAAAGTCAATTGATACATTTTTCAAGGTGGTCTCAATATCTTCATTCCTATTTGTATATTCCACAAACCAACTATCAATATCATCATTAGTGTATTCTACCATACCGTCAAATTTCTCTACTAATAATCTTTTTAAAGTCTAAACGTGTTACTCAAATTGTTGTATAGTCGGGAGCATTGAATTTTCTATCAACTTTGGATATGAAACCTCAATAGTAGTGCCTGTAATATCTAACCCAATTAATTTTGAATATGCCTCGGTATTTTTTCATGTTAGGTCATTAATTTCACTTAAAATTCCCCTTAATATGTTAATTCCTTGAATCCATCATGCTTTTAATTCCTTTATATGACTTTGAGAAGGAAAATATTAGTGTTTTCTTCTTTGTTTTGTCATTTCCAAAACCTTTGCAACAAACATGGAAACTCCTCCTTTGAAAAATCCTTCATCATTTGCTATGTCTATATTCAAATATTTCTTGGTATTTTGTATCCTGACACCGAGAGAAGAGAAGCTTTTTTCTAAATCCCATGTATTTAAAATGAGTAATATTCTTTTCATTATTTTTTCTTCAACAAAATGTCGAGTAGACGTAATTAAACTTGAAGATCCTCTCAATCTTATGCATAAATCTGGGGTTCTCTAAAAGCTTCCACAATGTTGGACCATGACAATAGGGGTGGCTAATTTAGGTGAAGGGCTCAAAGTCACTTCCAATACTTTCACTCTTTCTTTAAGCATGAAATTTTCTTCTTCCATATCAATTATGGACACATCTAATGCATCTCCTGTAACTCTCTCAATTGAAGATAATTTAGATGTGGGCATATCTCTGAGATCAATTGTGGAGCTAGATTTCCCCTTTTTATTCTTTGAATTTATTTCAAAAATTAGTTTTTTGAAAGAATTATCAAACATTGCATTATTCACAGAGAAAGTTTCTTGATATGAAAAAAATTCATTATGGATGGTAAGTTCAACAACATATTGTGTGTTCTCTTGTACTCACTCTTCTTCATCAAGAAACCCGATATTCTCAATATCAACATCTAAAACCATGCTTTCAAGTGAAATGCCATTTTCAGGTATGTGATTTTCTTTCTCTTATTGAGAACTGTTTCTTTTTCTTTTTACTTTCAACTTGTGAGGGTTTTCCAAATTTCCTTGGGGAGGGTTTTTCTCACCACCATCATTTGAGTTATTAGTCGAGTATTTACTTTTTTGAAATGCTACAGACTAAGAATTTACTTTGTGTAGAACACTTCTATGAGAAACAACAGGAGATTAGGAACTTCTTTCACTTGAGGGATGTCCCCTTTGTTTGTAATTCTATGTGATACTTACAATAGTTTCTGTACCACTGAATTTTTTATCAATATCCTAAATAGGAGAGTCATGGCTATCGCCTTCCTCTTTTCCAAATATAAGGGCATTAGCCAATGTAGGAATAATTCCAACTGATAACATATGATTGTAAAAGAAGCCATTAGGATCGAATCCCTTAATCTCTTCTGCAAATATTAAATTGTATTGGTCGAGATAAGAAGCAAATTCATCAATTTTAGCAATTCCCCTCAATAGAATTTTACCAAATTTTCAAAGAAAAGGGATGAACTGTTTATTCATTTTTTCATAGAAAATATGGAACCATGACTTGTACTGACTTTCTACTTCTATAACAAATAATTTATTTGGTACATAATAGGGGATAAAAAGGGATTTTTCATGAGAACAAAAAATTATGATAATATTATAATCATCCATTTTTTCCAAAACCCCCTTTGTATCTAGAAACGTAGATGTTTCCAATGACATTATCGAAGTATTCTCTACGAAAAAAAGTTTCTTGAATGCATACATGAAATCATTAGATACATCATAGAAATAATGAATAACCTTTTGTCTCCACAAATCCTGGTACCACATGGTTACTGGGTCGACCTTGCAATTTACCCTTTTTTCAATGCTCAAGGTTTTGAAAATTTGATAGTATGTAATGGAAAATATCAAATAAGAAGCCATGTAGAACTTCTTCTCACTCTTGAAATTTACTAGTTGTGAAAAGACTTCATTAGATATGATTT
This sequence comes from Picea sitchensis, assembly GCA_010110895.2. Taxonomy (NCBI): domain Eukaryota; kingdom Viridiplantae; phylum Streptophyta; class Pinopsida; order Pinales; family Pinaceae; genus Picea; species Picea sitchensis. Next base: position 92,165 of record SNQJ01S0003340.1, read on the forward strand.
TTTTCCAATCAAATATAGCATTTTCATGAACTGTGAAATGTAAAATATATAGGGCCAACCAAGTAATGGTCATCATAGAATCCTGATCGATGATTCTAGTAAAAAGACAATAAATTTCTCAATATGGGTCTTTCAAGGAAATAAACTGAATTATGAATAAATATTGTGGCATTGTTGTAGGTTCTTGCAAATATTCTTTTAGAAGATCTATTCCATAATTTATTCCCTTGAGAAAAGTTCTATCTTCATCTCCTTTGTATGTGAGAGTCGGCTCTAGTAATTTCAACAAATTCTTGAAAATTTTTGGTGCCAAAGAGATAGGGGAACCATTATGTAATGAATTTTTCCTATGATTCTGAACAAACTTTTCTACACACCAAGTGACTATCTATTTGTAGTAAAAAACTTCAGAGACACACCCAACAAGAGTTATTCTTGACGTCCAATTTTTTTTGCTATCTCTGTTTGGTAAAGTTGCATAATACCAATAGGACCTCAACCAATGATACTTGTGATCTTCTTGGGAGAACAAATGAAAAGTATCTCTGCATAACTGCTATTTTATCTTAGCCATATTTAACCAGGTTGATGAACTTCTCTGTAACATTGTTTAGAATATTGATAAGATCTTGCTTGATAATACTACTTAAGTTATCTTTTAAATGCAATAATTAATATGAAATAAATGTGATTTCCTCGAGAAATATGTCATTAATAACAGACTTTTTGAAATTCAATTAGCACTTGAGTCCATTTAATTATCATTAAATATGTCTCGAGAAGTGTGAAAGAATAGGGACACATCATGGCATGGAGTCAGGTAAGGAAGAAATGTTTATATGAGTCTGTGATTCTGCCAACCCACGAACCCAGCATGAATCATAAAATGGATAAGTGTTAGTATTTTTTTATTAGACTCACAACGATGGAGTACTAAAGAAAATGAGTCTACGAGTCCATGAGTCTGTGATAAATAAGAATAAAGGAAACTAAGTGTTGGAATTTATGGATGTCACATAAGTCTTAAGTGTAATTTAGTGGCAACGGACTTGTGAAAAATTAAAGGATGCACCCACAAGTTCACGATCCCGCGAACCCACCAAGATATGGAAAAATGGCTAAGTGTGGTGCAATATGTATATCATGGAAAAGAAAGGTGGGTTTTTGCATAACACAAAAGTCTTGCAGAAAAACATATGGGACCACAAGAAAACATTAAAATTTCTAAGTATGGAAAAGTGAGAAAACTAAACATATAGGGGTCAACAATTATCATTGTCTCATAATATCTGACCATATCGATAGAAGCCATGCCAATCAAGGATTATACAGCTGAGACTATGGAACATTTCATTTTTTAAAATATTGTCACCCGATTCAGATATCCATGAATACTGATGAGTGACGAGGGCTCACACTTTATGAACATGACCATCTATTGGATCACTCAAGAGGTCACGATCCATCACCAAAATAGAACTCTATATCATCCTCAAGTTAATGGTATGGTGGAAGTTTTCAATAAAATTTTAGAACATTCCTTAACCAAAGTTTGTAATGTGTAGCATGATGATTGGGATCAGTGTATCCCTGTAGTTTTATGGGCTTGCCAAAACAAATGAAAAAGGCTAACTAAGCACACACCTTTCATATTATTATATGGGAAGGAAGCGGTCGTGCCATTGGAATTTGTGGTTCCTGCAAGCCTCTAAGTCAAACTCGTGACTCATGTGACTTATTATCATTCCCTCGAGCATAGGATGGAAGATCTTATGGAACTTGAGGAAGACCATATAATGGAAGGATTCATCCAAGTAGTGTAAAAAGAAAGACAAAAGGCCTGGAATGGCCATAACATTTCCAATAAAAAATTGCAGCCAGGATCTTTAGTTCTCTTATACGACAGTAAATATTCCCATCATACCTGTAAGTTACATATGCATTGGTTAGTCTCGTTCCACCTAGTCTACATCACTGAACAAGGTGTCTCCTAGATGGAAATTATACAAGGAAAAACACTCAAAAGTATCATTAATGGAAATAGGTTGAAAGTGTACTATGACCCTCAAGGGTCAACTTCCATTTGGTCTTGTTTTTAGACTTTACAGAGCACTATAGTAATATTAGTATAGATTGTATACTAGTTCACACAATTATTAGTAGACATAAATTTAAATTTAATTTTGATAGTAAATTTTTTTTATCTTTGCAAGGGAGATCCTTCCAATGACAGCTGAAGGAAGATCATCAAGAATGCAAGTTGCAGAGGCATACTTTTCCAAGTTTTGAGGCATGCCTATTCAGCAAAATTCATGCGGTTATTGATCCACTTTATTACCACTTTCATTCCTTAAAAGGCCTACAGTCCCAAATGGGACATTGTATTATGCACCAAGTACCTATCTAGCATCACATTCTCCAATAATCCTTTACAATATGGTCGATCTAAATTTTTTATCTTCCTGTTGACTACAATTTTCTAATTAATTTTACTTGCCTTTCCGCAAACAATTTCCTCTCTCCCTCTCCCTCTGATACATATATATATCCGACGGCCTCAACCCCCAGTCCTCACCTTTCTCTACCAGCTTATCGTTGAGCTTCCCTAACTACCCTCTCATGGTATGCCTTAGTCAGTTGTTCATCGATTTTTTATCATCATAACAGTTGAGAAGCCTAGAGACTCATTTTACCTCCACTACTTCATTCTTTATATATATTTACTTTCTCGTCCCAACCTCAATCCTCACCTATCCCATACTTGCAAACCCTCTCTTTCTGAACACTCAATGTTTTTCTCTCATAGATGCCCCTCTTCCCCTTACACCCATCAATGACTTATTCTGCACCATGCTTCACCCCCTTTTTTATTTAGATAAGACCCTTACCAGGGACTCACCTGACACCCTCCTTACCAACGTATGAACCACTTCCTCCCCATGATCAATCAGGTTGGGTTGAGTTCTTTTAGATCCTCCCATGCATTCTATCCCTACCATCATGTCTTGTAACCACTTCTCGAACCCCCAGAATTCGACCAGTCAAGACTTCCTACTCGGCCTAGCCACCCCAAAACAATACAATGATTAGTGAATGATGATGTCTCTTAAGGGAGGTGCACATCTCATCCATAGTTCGACACAGGAACCAACGAAGTTCCACGCTCACGTAATGGGACACAATCAAAATTTTCTTGCACAACAATAATTTTCTCTTCCTACGACTTTTTCATGTTGATTATGAAGTGGTTGGATTGAGGATGAGCCACGTAATAGTGGTGGGGGTTTATTGGCACCCAAAGTTTTGGGTCCATTTTTTCATGCACGCATAAACAAAAGTTGTGCGCTCCCCTCCAGTAATTTTGTTAGTACCTAAGGAGATGATCAAAATAATTCCATAGTGTGTGCATCAGACCAAGTTTTGTTAATCAGTGTGCCAAGTATAAAGGTGATAATAAGTGCATCGGTCCAAGTTTTTATCAGTTGCATAGGAAACCAAGAAGAAAGGAATGCAACATATCTCTCTTGCACACACCTGATTGGACTTATTCTTTAAGGACACTTGTGTGCAAGTGATCCGGTTCATTATACGATTAGATGGTTTGATTATGATTATGAGATGATGTGGATCTAATAATATGTTATTTTACTATATTTATATTGACATGTGATATTGACTTATTTCTCCAGAGTTTGCAGGACTACGGATGTTAGAGGATGTCGATGGCATCGATGGATCTCCTAGGACTCCGGATCGAGGCAAGGAGTGGATTATTATGGTTTGAATGTTTTTGATATTATAGATGTGACATATGACTAGATATTATGATGTTGATTGTTATCACTAACACGTTTCATTGGTGGATGCAGGCTGACGGTAGCTTTCTAACCAGACTCACATTAGGAATAAAGGGGTCATGCATGAAAACTAAAGACATTGAGGGAGAGGTGTGGAAACAACCCTACCACATCCTACTAGCACTCTCGATGTGGCTCAAACTATAGGTTAACGATTACCTAATTCAAGAGATCCATGATGCCATGAGGGAAGACTATGACAGTCGCAGAAGATGATTCTAAGGGGAACACAATAAGGTAAGGACCTTATTCCTTAGAGGCCCTTAGTCTCCCACAAGGTCACCTGATGGAGTATTGACTCCAGGGGTTTGACGTCTACCAAAACCAGTCAAAAGGTGAGTGGCACCCTTGGAGCACGTAGTGCGTCTTGAAGGGCACGCCACATAAATAAAACGTCAATGCAGGTGAGTGGAAACCTTGGAGAACATAGTGCGTCTTAAAGGGCACGTCATAATTTTAACTTTGGTAAGTTAATAAACCTAGTGCCTAGAAAACTATGCCTCCTTAGGACCTGGTCAACCTTAAAATGAATGGCAGTATGAGTAAAATTTAATAACTAATTTTTCCCTTGAAAACTGTTGCCAAGCCGAGTGAATTTAAAACCTAGGTATAAGTATAACATGTGAACAAAAAAAAAACTAAATGGACATGTAACAAGAAGGGAGTAAAGAAAATTCAAACATTAATAATTAAAGTAAAATTTTAATGAAGGATTAAATTATTAAAAGGGTAAATTGTTGTTTTTGTCTAAACTTGCTAATTCTGAACTTAGATAAAAAGGAGAACTTAAAGAAAAAGGGGAATGTCTAACATAGTAGGGAATCTATTCGTTGGATCCTTCTAATTCTGAACTCAACTAGGTTTTAAGAAAGGCATAATTCATTTAAGAATTGTAAGGGAATAAAGGGACACCGAGGAGCATTTTTAGGAATGCTTTTAGGTGGGTGAGGGAAATAGGAAAATTTAATTATTTGATTAATTGATTTTATGGTGCAACTAAGGGATCGGGTGACATGTGTACAAGGGAGGTTTATCCTAATTAAATTTTTAATAAAAATAATCTAATGAGGGTTTGGGCAAGTAATCACTAAGAAAACTCTATAAAAAGGATGTCGGGGGAGTATGGATCACGTATGGTATGCGTAAGGTTATTCTTATGGATTCTATCTTGACTGAATTTTTCTTGTGGGATATGGGATACCCAACTCGGATAACAAGTGGTAGCTCGACCTTGCGAGGCGAGCTGGGAGGTAGCATTCTCTGGTATTGTGTGTGTGGCCCCTTTGCGGCTCGGGGGATCAGGGGGGAAGAAGAGTGCCCCTAGCATTTCCTGGGAGGTATCGGTGAGGTCTCAATGGTTGGAAAGAGAGATATGGATGGAGATCGCACACGAAACAACAATTCATATTCGTCATCATCAATCGTGATATTCCAGGTAAAACTATTAATTTATTTTATTTAGAATTTTACATGTATGGTACTTAGATCATCACTTGCTTGTTTTGTATACTCATGTTGTGAAGGGTGTAATCTTGGGACCCCATTTGAATTTTGGTATCATCGATGAACAACCTGCTCTGTGTTCTCTTTTCTATTGTTGTTAATGATGTTATTTCCGATTAATAAGTAGTTTCAACGACTCCTGTAATGCTACAGGAGTTGATCCTTATATTTAATGCATAACAACTTTATGTAGGATATTATCCTAGTGTGAATGATCAGATCCATTCCCTGTTCCTCCCCAACCATAGACACATTCAAATTGTTATGGCTTCATCCTTTTGATCAGATCCATTCCCTGTTCCTCCCCAAACATATTCAATCGCGAGAAATCCACTTTGTTGGTGCTTTCTAGTAAAATTTGCATGCCAAATTCAAGGTAAAACAATACTACACCTATGTCAATAGAATGTATTAATTGGACAATTCCATCTTTGACTTATTTTGTCTTCCATCATATAGTATAATTTTGGGTTCTGTTTTTCATTGTGGTAAGTAATGTTATTGCAAGTTACAATTTAACTGTACATGAGTTTATCCCTTGCGAATGCATAGCCATTTTATCTAGGATCTCAGCTTGGTGTGGATGATCAAAACCATTCCCTATTTCCTCTCAAAAGTAGCCAGTCATGAGTAAACACATTTTATTGGTGCCTTCAAGTTTCATTATGTTCATTGCATTAACGACTCAAGGATTTTATTTTCTATTGAATCATGTTTACCTTCCTCTTTAATTTTGCATGTTAATTTCAAGGTAAAATGAATATCACACCTGTGTCAGCAGAGTGTAATTGAAAGAATTTCTTCCTTTTGTTGCTATATATATTTCAGGTTTGATAAATACTTAAAGTGTGATTATAATTTTTTTTATTCCTTCTCGAAAGTGGCCGGTCATAAACAAATCCACTTTATTGGTTCTTTCACTCTTCATTATGCTCACTACACTGTCAGCTCAAGAATTTCATATATTTCTCTTGTATATGTTGTAAAAGGAATCTTTAGATGTTTGTATATAATTTCCAACTTAGTATCCAGTCATGAAGAAATCCACTTTATTGGTGTTTCCTGTTGACAACTAAAATGTACCAGCGCCCTGAGAGAGCTCGAGCTCGCCCAACGAATGAGTTCTCTCCTTCCTGTAACATCGCCCGGCCTGCGTTTTGTTCCCACACCCTTCCTCGCCCTTACCTATAGTGATTGTTACTTATCTTTGATTGGGGAACTGACCCAACGTTTTTATCGTGTTTGACAGTAGGATCACGGGATGTGGATTCGTATTGATGGTGGCAGTCATATAATTATGGCAGAGATGTCAGGTTGAAAGAAATAATTAATTGAAGTGGAAAATTTGGTGGTGATTACAGTGGTAGTTATTTATGATAGTTGTGTTAAGACAGAGAATGGGCAGGGAAAAAATTAAATAATCATCTATATATAACTGTTATATATTAATGATGAATTTTGTGATTTAGCTCTAATAGCTTGATCGTATTTTTCAATAGTTTATTTGATTAATTTTGATTATGGTGACTGTCCCTTCCAACAAATAACTGCTTTTCCCCAGTTTTAATAGTTTAATTGAGATCATAGCGATTATAGTAGTGATGTAATGAAAACAATGAATGTATATTGAAAGAATTGAATAAATTGGGTATATAACAAATTTGGTGTTTTAATGATGGATATGGTGGTTATATATTATAATAGATTTAGTCGTTTTTCCCTTTTACAACGGTTTAAATGATTCCATTATGGTTATGGCAAGTATTCCTTCATAATAGTTTAACTGCTTTTGCATTAGTTTTAATAGTTTAATTGTGATCAATGTGATTATAATTTAGAATAGTTTTTATTGCCTTTACAGCAGGGAACTAAATAAGGACATGTTGAATTCATTAATGTTGTCAATGGAACCCTTTTATGATAAATTTTAATTATTAGTTATAAGTTTCTTTATTATTCATAATGTTTAAGGGTAGTATTTGAAAAAAGTAGAGAAACCTAGCTATATGGTATTTATAATTTACTAAGGGAAAATAATAATTGATAGATTATGAGATATTTCAGTTCCTTGCGATGTTTAAAGGGTTTTCTTATAGAAAATAAAGCAGGGAAGCATGGTTTATTTTTAAAAGTAGGGAAGTATTGTTATGGGTTTATATTAGTTGAGGTATGATACAATGTTCTATAATAGTTTTATGATGGTAAGATAGTAATGAGACACATCTAGAATGTTGCAAATGTTTAACCCTATCTTGATTGTAGTTACATTGCACCCTGTTTAGCTAGATTGATTACAATGCTCTCATTATGGTTTCGTATAATGTATGACATTGCAAGTTGGATTTTATGTTTGGTTGAAGGTTTAGAATTATACATGTGTGCGCATGGGTTCCTAGTGCACTTGTC
>SNQJ01S0003340.1:112363-141295 GCA_010110895.2 Picea sitchensis
CCTGAATACACCAACATCAATACATCATCATGATGACCAAAATCATGGATAACAACAGTCGCTCATGATGATTCTAAAGGGTGTGCAATAATACAAAGATTCCTTAGAGGCCCTTAGTATCCCACAAGGTCACCTGGCGGAGTATTGACTCTAGGGGTTTGACGTCTACCAAAATCAGTCAAAAGGCGAGTGGCACCCTTGGAGCATGTAGTGTGTCTTGAAGGGAATGTCATTTAAATAAAATGTGAATATAGGGAAGTGGCACCCTTGGAGCACGTCGTGCGTCTTGAAGGGCACATCATGATTTTAACTCTGGTAAGTTAATAAACCTAGTGCCTAGAAAACTATGCCTCCTTAGGACCTAGAGATCCTTTAAATGAATGATGGTATGAGTAAAGTTTAGTAACTCATTTTCCCTTAAACATTGTCAGCAAGTCATGTGAATTTAAAACCTAGGTCTAATTAGAACATGTGAACAAAAAAAAAACTAAATGGACATGTAACAAGAATGGGGTAAAGAAAATTCAAACATTAATAATTAAAGTAAAATTTTAATGAAGGATTAAATTATTAAAAGGGTAAATTGTTGTTTATGTCTAAACTTCCTAATTCTGAACTTAGATCAAAAGGGGAACTTAAAGAAAATGGGAAACTTAAAGAAAAAGGGGAATGTCTAACATAGTAGGGAATCTAGTCTTTGGAACCTTCTAATTTTGAACTCAACTAGGTTTTAAGAAAGGTGTAAGTCATTTAAGAATTGTAAGGGAATAAAGTGACATTGAGGAGCGTTTTTAGGAACGCTTTTAGGTGGGTGAAGGAAATAGGAAAATTTAATTAATTGATTAATTGATTTTCTGGTGCAACTAAGGGACCGGGTGACATGTGTATGGGGGAGGTTTATCCTAAATAAAGTTTTAATAAAAATAATCTAATGAGGGTTTGGGCAAGTAATCACTAAGAAAACTCTATGAAAAGGATGGAAGAGGAGTATGGACCACCTTTGGTATGCATAAGGTTATTCTGACAGATTCTATCCTGACTAAAGTTTTCTTGTGGGAGTTGGGATACCCAACTCGGATAATGAGTGGTAGCTCGACCTTGTGAAACGAGCTAGGAGATAGCATTCTCTTGTATTTTGTGTGTGTCCCCTTTGTGGCTCGAGGGGCTCAGGGGGAAGAAGAGTACCCATAGCATTGTCTGGGAGGTACTGGTGAGATCTCAATGGTTTCCAAGAGGGAGTTGGACGGAGCGCGCGTGCAGGACAACGATTCATATTTGTCATCATCGGTCGTGGTATTCTAGGTAAAACTGTTAATTGCTTGAATTTAAAATTTTACTTGTATGGTACTTATATCAACATTTGCTTGTTTTTTATACTCATGTTGTGAAGGGTGTAATATTGGTATCCCATTTGAAGTTTGGTCTCATCGATGAACAACCTGCTCTCTGTTCTGTTTTCTATTGTTGTTAATGATATTATTTCTGATTAATAAGTAGTTTTGACTGTTCCTATAACAATACAGGAGTTGATCCTTATATTTAATGCATATCCACTTTATGTAGGATCTAAAACTAGTGTGAATGATCAGATCCATTCCTTGTTCCTCCCCAAACATAGGCACATTGGCACATTGGCATAATAAAAATAAATAAAACTCCGCAAATCTCACAACACACAGAGTTATGGTAGTGGACACATTGTTTACACCGGCCAAGTTACAAGTTCAATCCACATTGTTATGGCTTTATCCTTTTGATCAAAGCCATTCCATGCTCCTCCTTAAACGTAGCCAGCCATGAGCAATCCACTTTGTTGGTGATTTCTAGTAAAATTTGTATGCCAAATTCAAGGGAAAACGTTACTACACCTATGTCAATAGAATGTATTAATTGGACAAGTCTGTATTTGACTAATTTTGTCTTCCATTAGAAAGTAGAATGATGGGTTATGTTTTTCATTGTTGTAAGTAATGTTATTGAGTTACGATTTAATGGTACATGAGTTTATCCCTTGTGAATGCATAGTCATTTTATCTAGGATCTTAGCTTGGTGTGGATGATCAAAACCTTTCCTTATTTCCTCTCAAAAGTAGCCAGTCATGAATAAACCCATTTTATTTGTGCCTTCAAGTTTAATTATGCTCATTGCATTATCGACTCAAGGATTTTATATTTTCTATTGAATCTTGTAAAAAGGACCATTTTAGATGATGTTTGTGTTTACCTTCCTCGTTAATTTTGAATTTTAATTTCAAGGTAAAATGAATATCACACCTGTGTCAGCAGAGTGTAATTGAAATAATTTCTTCCTTTTCTTTCTAGATATTGCTTAGGTTGATTTGATACTTAGAGCGTGATTATACCATTTGTTATTCCTTCCCAAAAGTAGCCAGTCATAAACAAATCCACTTTATTGGTGCTTTCACTCTTCATTATGCTCACTTCACTGTCAGCTAAAGAATTTCATATTTTTCTCTTGTATATGTTGTAAAAGGAATCTTTAGATGTTTGTATATAATTTCCAACTTATTAGCCAGTCATGAACAAATTCACTTTATTGGTTATATAATGAATTGAATAAATTGGGTATATAGCAGTTTTGGTGTTTTAATGATGGATATGGTGATTATATATTATAATAGCTTTAATTTTTTTTCCCTTTTACAACGGTTTAAATGATTCCATTATGGTTATGGAAATTATTCCTTCATAATAGTCTAACTGCTTTTGCATTAGTTTTAATAGTTTAATTGTCATCAATTCGATTATCGCTTATAATTGTTTTTATTGCCTTTACAACAAGGAACTAAATAAGGACATGCTGAATTCATTAATGTTGTTAACGGAACCCTTATATGATAAATTGTAATTATAGTTATAAGTTGCTTTATTCTTCATAATGTTTAAGGGTAGTATTTGAAAAAGTAGAGAAACCTGGATATATGGTATTTATAATTTACTAAGTGAAAATAATAATTGATAGATTATGAGATATTTCAGTTCCTTATGATGTATAATGGGTTGTATTAAAGAAAAGAAAGTAGGGAAACCTAGTTTATTTTTAAAAGTAGGGAAGTATTGTTATGGGTTTATATTAGTTGAGGTATGATACAATGTGCTAGAATAATTTTATGGTGGTAAGATAGTAATGATATACATCTAGAATGTTGCAAATTTTTAACCCTGTCTTGATTGTACTTACATTGCGCCCCGTTTAGCTAGATTGATTACAATGTTCTCATTATGGTTTTGTATAATGTATGACAGTGCAAGTTGGATTTCAGGCAATGTTGGATTTTATGTTTGGTCGAAGGTTTAGAATTATGGATGTTTGCGCATGGGTTCCTAGTGCTCTTGTTGCACTGTTGCAACATGATTCCTTAAGATTGGATCATTACATGTGTTGATCAAGAAGCTCATATGATAACCCAGCTTAAGGTCATGCGCCTCCCGATGTGGATGATGTTTTTTTTGTATTGTAATGTTTAATGTGATTGTCTCGCTCGCCCATAAGATTCTAGTTACTTGTGTCGTTGATGATGTTGTGTTTGGTTGATTGATGATGCCTTTTATCTTAGTAGGCGTGGTCATTCTTGTGTCGGGCGAGATGTAGAAACCTCCTTATTCCTCAAAACAGTTTCCATCCTTGTTACCTTAAATGGTCAAAATCAATGGGAACATGGGCTTGAACGTTACTTATGTGTCCTGGAGGTCCTAACCTTGCAGGGTAGGATGGGCGGGTAGTTGTTTTTATTCTTTTCTTTTTTTAATGGCATATGTTACTTCAAGATGCTTGATGTGATAGTATGTTATGTCATTATGTTGGTATGTGGCATGTAGTGTGTGTGTTGTGTTTTTTGTTGAGATGTGATGCTTGATTGTATTGTTGACTTTAATTGCCTTGCAAAAAAAATAAAATTATTGTACTTTTTATGCTTGCTTGTTATCGTAACGACGGGGATCGTTACAAGGAATCATTGGGATATCTCCTAGAATGATTTTTGCGAGTAGTATATGAATACGTAGGGAAACCAAAATATGATTTGGCTAGGAATTTAAGATTTTCCCTGATGCAAAGTACCAACATGGAGCCCTTCCAAGTACTAGAAGCGTGTGAAGAAATTAGATCAAAAAAGCAAGTAGAGAAAAATAGTGAAGGACAACACTCCTCAACAGAAATAGATATAAAAGGAGGCTCTCAGCTCAGAAAGGAGGTTGGTTAAGTTGTGAGTGCTTCAATCCCATGGTTATGAGCTACCCTATTGTAATCCTTTGATGAATGGATAAGTCTCATGTGTATTGTATGTGTCTGAATCTTAAAGCTTAGCACAAGGCACATACTTTTGTAATTATCTAGAAAAGAGCCTCATCTAGAAAATGTTAATTCGTTATTATCTATAAAAGAGCCTCATATCTATGAATATATTCTAAGTAATTACACAAACATACCACTAACTTCATGGTTGTAGGAAGGAAACAATTATGTGGGGATAAAGTGAACTTTTTGGATGGGAAGATTAGTGTTTCCAGTGGTTGAGATACTACTAGTACTTCTCTACATTGCCTTTACTTCAAAGAAATGAAAATATAGTATGGACATCAAGAATTTATCTTGTTGGATGCATACTAGAAGTATTTGATTGTAAAGAAGTCGTCACCTAATGTGTTGATAAGTATATTCCAAGCAAAAGAGAGATTAAAATGTAGGGAGAATCACCTATTTCATTAGCAATAGTCATTTTCAGGAAGATGGTGAAGTTACCAAAGCCGACTCTTACCTTTAAAGGAGAAGAAGCGAGGGATTTTCTCAAGAAAATAAATATTGGACTCGACCTTATGTAAGAATATCTTGAAGACCTTATGGCAATGTCTGTTGACATAACAAATATTTAGTTTAATTCCTTAAAAAACCATTATCTATAAATTGCATTCCTATTCACTAGATTAACTAGTTAAGAAAATACGGTAACCATCTCTCAGTTGGCTTTGTACATTTTTCATTTTACATTTCATGAAAAATCCATCTTCGACTAGGGAAATCTTATCTCTATCGAAATTGCTTCCCAACTTTCAAATTTTAAGAAAGAAAATGAAGTATTCATGGCTTCATATTTAATATTTTCCATTACATACTGTCATATTTTCAAACGATTCTAAATAATAAGGGTACCCAGGAGAAGAGGGAAAATTTTAATGTCATCAAAATATTTTTCTCCCGAGAAAGTCTTTCTTTCCTTCCTTACTATATTTCAGATAAAATGTTTATCGTTGAAGTTGCAAGGAAATATGGATTTTGGCTTCACTTTTTTCATGCGAATAGAAAAAGGAAACTTATCCCATTTTTGTGGAAGGTCGAAGAAATTGTATTAATAAATATAACTAGAATTGATGAACTCTCAACCGATTTCGATCATTTGAATTTGAAATATGAAGAAAAAATCAAGGGTTCGACCCAAGTCATACTTTTGTTGACCACATGCAGTCTATAGGATTTAGTAATGTGTTTACCCAAACAATTATATTTGGGAAGAAGAGGGTAATACTCAAGATAATCTAGTGCAACCTATTTATGATATTGAGACTATAATAAGCACTACAAAGCAACATAAGAAAAAAGGAAAGGGTCGAAATGAAAAAGGTACTCAATCTCTAGTAGTTTCACAAAAAAATAGCACACCCAAATACGATGTTCAAACAATGACTCAACATAAAAAGGTTTCAAGCAACAAGTCAAGTGGAGGAGGTGATAAAATCCTCCTCAAGGAAAAATGGAAAATACCCACAAAATTCAAGTAAGAAAGAAGAGAAATATCCCCCCGCAAGAAGAAGAGGAGCAACAAGTATCTGAAAATTATTCAAATAAATTATCTCTTGAGGATATGGATCTTGAAGTTGATATTGAAAATATACATTTCCCTGATGAAGAACAAAGGCTACAAGAAACCCAACAAATTGCAGTTGAAATCGCCGCACAAGAATACAATTTTTCAGAAAAAGAATCATTTACTATACAAAATGCACTATTTGACAAAAAATCCAGAAAGTTAGTATTTGAAGGAATAAATCAGAGAAATAAAAAAGGAAAATATCGTTATGAATATGATATTAGTAAGTTGCTTGCATCCCAAATTTATAAGATGCACAAGGTAATCAATGATGCCTTGGATGTTTCAGTTGATGAGTTGGAAGCACATAATGCCAAGTTAAAAGAAAAATTCAGAGAACTGGAATCCACCTTGATGCCTCCCCCTATTCTTGAAAGACCATTAACCATTGTGAATCTGGGAACACCTGATTTGAAGTTGAAGGGATCCTCAAGATTGTTAATGGTTGTCAAAAAAATTGTTGAGGAAAATATAAAACGAAGAATGTCACTTATCATAGAGGTATGGCATGTATATGGTAATATTATTTATTTCGGATCTCGATTAAATGCTTATAATGAATTACTTCAAGAAGATTAAAAAAATGAGGAAGGGTTTGATAAAGATGGTGTTATATAGTTTGCAATCAAATTTTCCAACATGACCAAGCTCAAAATAAGGGAAGAAGACTTTCCCTTTCCCTCCAGAATGAAACAGTTGAAAGCATGTTGGATCAAAAAGATTAGTAATTTGAAGGATGTTATGGACAATTGCAATGAAATTGTAAATAAAAAAGAAATGTTATTCAGAAAACTCACTGAGATAGACTTGGTAGGAAACACCACAGAAGTAAAATACTCAATATTAATCACAAATTTTATATTTATGACGAGGAAACAATTTGAAGAACACAAGGACACATTGAAACAAATTTAAGCTGAAAATTTCAATAGTACAACTAAATATGATGAAAGAGAAATTGAAAATTGGCTAGTAGAATATGCAAATAAAAATCAAGATATTGAAGAGTCAGTTCACAATATTTCACAAGATTTAAGATATTTGGAAGGTGAGTTATTTGATATTAAAATTAAACATGAGATAAATGTGGCTCCAATGAAGGATTACATCGAAGAATGTTTTAGAAAATCCCTAATCAATATTACAAAGGAAAATTAAGAAGCGACAGTTAGTACCAGTCCAGAAATCGTCAGCAAGGAGGATAAAAGGAGACCAACAAGACCAAATTAGAGAGAGAGAGAGAGAGAGAGAGATTCCATCATAGTAAGTCCACGCTGATCACATTTTTATTTCTTTTTCATAATTCATCCAGGTATATTTATTCTTTCATTCGAAGAATTTATTTGAATTTTGATAACTTCCTCTTTTCTTTTGTCTAGATTTTGTTGCTCATGCCCTGTTCCAGTTCCGCATCTTCTTCTTAATATGTATCATATGTACTTAATGGTCCATGAGATTCCAAATCCCAATCCATTCATTGAATTCATTTAATTTTCTAAGAATGTAAATGACTTATATCATTTTTGAGAAATTCCAAAGAACTATTTCAGAATTAAATTCGATTATTTCTTGTAACTTTGAGTTTTGAGTATAAGATATTTGAAATTGATTTATCAAACTCTTATTTTTTTATCTTAATAAGTAACCGTATTTCGAAGTTCTCTTTTGCACTCGACCATTTTACCTTTTATTTTGAATGTGATCAGAAATATCTAAAACTGTGATGGATGTGAGAGTTTTTTTTATTTTCTGTAATTTATTCATTTCCAACAAATGTGATGTTTAAGACTCCTAGTCCATTTCTTAGAAAATCTTATATTTAATGTCATTTTAAATTTTGTTGAGTGATAAAATTTTGGTTTTGCTTGTTGGAATAATCCAATATATATTTTAAATAAAATCTTTGAAGAATTTACAAAGGATTAACATTGCTAGCAAGAAAATCCCCATTTAACTATACCAGGGTTTAAGATATAGACAGAGTGAATGACCATCTAAAAGTCAATCTAGTTTCTACTCTACCCCAAACATACCAAAATCAATGAACAGATAGCAGTAGAAGAGAATATCGGTAACTGTACCTTTTATCCCATGTCTGGTGATGATCTCCTCAAGCTTTGTAGCTCCAAAGACTACAAGCCTCCTCCCAAAGCCGACCTGCATCCAAAACTAGGAAAACAAGGGCTACAAGCATGCTATTTATATTTGTAAATTAAGGTTAGATATCAAATGTCATATGTAAATCAAATAGAATAAATAAAACATCATGATTTGGGACACGGAAAAGAGATTCGTTTATTCATTCAACAAATATTGAAACTTACAATCCTTGCCGGTCACCATTCCGCGAACCTGGTTCAGGTTCCTCTTTACAATGCTCCAAGTACACCTTCAATAGGCCTCTTCTCACAATATTCTTATCTCCTCAATGAAAGGGAATGGATTGAATGGAAGAAAAGGGGTTGAATAAGGAATGTTGAGGAAGTAACTCACAAAAGCATGAAAATTCTTGGGCAAGGAAGGGAGATGGAAAATGGGAAGAGTTTCACTGTTCTAGTGCTTGTTAGTGAAATGAGACCCCAACACCTCCTTTTATATGAAAAAATTATGGTTATTCAGTTGGGAGACGGGATATAGTAGGTGAATTGGTTGGAAAACCTCCAATAGCCCGTGAATTTCACCGAATTCCTTACAATTTTTTTATTTTTGCAACTTTTGCAAGCATACACAGGATATTTAGTGTGAATCAAGCATATGTTCGTGAGTTTTCTAGTATGCAACAATTTTATGTAAGCAAACTATAATGGTGTAGGTCACATACATGCTCTAAAAATTTGTTTTTTAAGAAGATCTCGTCAACATTGATTTGGAAAAATATGCAAGTATGAGGGCCAATTCCATGTATGCATGAGTAGGGAATTTTATGGCTATAATAACCACCTCTATAAAAATGCAGGGGATTAATATCCTTGTGAGGTTGTCGTTTTGGTCTTAACGGATTCAAACATCAACATTTTGGTGACCATACTGGAGACTCGAAAAAGGAATTTTTTGGTTTTATACCAATATTACTCATGACTCAACCTCAACCTAAAAAATCCCAGTTGCAAATTGGATTGGGAAACCAAAGAAATATTTTACATTAGTTGTATTATCTAGTCTTTGAAACTGCTCAGACTCCTAAAGAATTGGAAATTTCTTGGTAGACTCTTTTTCAAGAAGAAGAAAGAGAAACTCTCAGGAGACAAAGAAGAAAAGAAATAAATTGAAACTAGAATCATACAAAGGCTTTTGTACTAGGAGTAAAAGCAAGAAACGCGAAGAAAAGGAGAAAGTTTAAATCTTGAAGAAGAAAAGGATCAAATCATGGAGTATAGAGAATAAAGAAATCAGGAAAGATGCGAAGAAAGACATGAGAGACACATAATTCCATTAATAAGGACCATAAATTCCTCTCTCAATCTTCAAGGAGAGAAGCATCCATTGCCAACTCTCCCACATGGAGCATTTCCAACATTTTGAGGATATGAAAGAGTTAATCCTAAAATATGTTTGGATTTTTTATTAGTTATGCGTGATTTTCATTTAATGTAACAAGATGATGTTATGGTAAGATTATTCCCGCAGACACTGCCTGACCAGAAATATGAATGGTACACATCTCTTCCCATAAGATCTATTTTGGATTTTGATAATATTGAGAAATCATTTTTTACCATCTAAGATCCTCCAGTGTAATACCATACTCTCCTCACTAATTTCACCCAAATCTGCATGAATAAAGGAGAAAGTATTCAATATTTCAATCTGAGATTTTTCAAAACACTCAATTAAATCCATGAAGAGAAAAATCCAAATGATCCAGTAATATTGGGATGTTATAAAAATGCAATTCCATCAAATGTAAAGTTTTCCATTAGAGCTTCTTTAATTGAATATTTAGATCATGAAATACAAAAATCCATAGAAATGGAAGAAATTATGCTGGAAATTGGTGGAGACCCTGAATTTGTTCCTGGAAAAATTCAAAAACGAATGAACGATATTACTATTTATGATCAAGTGGCATTAAGTTAAAGAATAATTGAAGATAAAATAACTTGTAATAATGAATATCAAGGATCTAGTGGTGATATGTTGAGAGGAACAGTTCCTAATTTAAGAAATGACCCAGAATTGACACAAGAAATGAAGCAAAGGATCAAGATAGCATAAATAAATCAAACCATCTGACATATGCAAAATGAAATCCCTAGATTAAACATAAATGATAATTATAATCCTAATCTGAGAATTCATGTTCCAAGAGAAAAGGAGAAATCCTATTCATTAACAAAGATAAAGAAATGATTGTATTGATTATCAGTAGAGACAAAGAATGCCAAGGGAACTGAATCCAAATGTAGTAGTACTTTAGGATGATTTTGATGAAGAAAATATTGATCAAGATTGACTATATTCAATAAGAACTTCTTTAATTTGTACAGACGAATGATGGTGATTCATCCATGTATATATTCAATGAGAAAGAGGAGAAAGATATATCGCAAAATAATGTTGTCCAAACATGGGCACAAGTGAATAAATTTAGAACGAAAGAAAATATAGAAAAAGAAAGAATAAACGTAAAAGGAAAAGGAAAAAGAGAAGAACAGATCAAGTGGTTTAGAAATAAGTAAGAAACAAAAAGTTATAAATCCAACTTAAATGGCATACAATATAATTGAAGATCTTCCCAAATAGAGAATCACCTTTCCTTTTATGGAAGTGATTAAAATTCTACAACAGAGAGAAAATGTTCTAATAATTTTGGATGAGCCAAGGAAAAGGAAAAGTAAAAGCATTTCAGCAGTCAGACTGAAAGCAAAAGTTCCCCCTTTTTATATTTCAATAGAGAATCATGATGTAGCACTTTATAATTGTTTGGTAGACACTGGAGAAACAAACAAAATTATGCCCCTAATAGTAATGGAAGCATTTGGTATGAGTTGTACTAGATATTATGAGATGGGTGAAAGCATTTATCCCATCGATTCTGGAAAAGTTCTTGATTATGGATAAATTAAAGACTTTTATTCTTGGATCACAACTTCCCCTCATATCATCATTGTTTTCACCATCATAGTGGTTGATATTCCTATAGACTATGGAGTAGTCCTCGAAAGAGATTGGTCATCAATGATTGGAGGTTAAATTATGAATTATGGTAGTTGCATTATGATACCAAATAAGGATGGAACAATGCTCAAGGTTCCTCGTGAAAATAGAAATCATTTCTCTTTAAAGAACAAAGAAAATGAATTGATGGAAGACTATGTTGATGTAGGTATTGGAAATTATGCCGTGATTGATTTAGAACAGTCAGAATATTTTAAAAGGGAAGAATACTCTTTCACTAGATTTTGGAGGATGTCATTCGATGGTGCATGTTCAAGTTCAGGAAATGGTGTTGGAATTGTATTCAAACGTCCTGATAAAATTATACATATGCATGTTATCATATTGGAGTTTTAGTGTAGAAACAATGAAGCAGGATATGAGGCATTGATTCAAAGGATGATCCTGACATTAGAAATGAAAATTGAACATTCGATTATAAATGGTTATTCGGAATTGGTTATAAACCAAATAACTCAAAAATACAAAATCAAAAAGGAAATATTGAAACTTTATGTGAAAAGAGTAAATGAACTAATGGAGTCATTTAGTTCATTTAACGTATATTTTGTTCCTAGAGAAAAAAAACCCGAAAGTGGATTGTTTGGCACTTGTTGCATCATTGTTTAGTCCAAATAATCTTTAGAATAAAAATAACTTTCAAGTAAAAATAATTTTCAGACCCTTTGTTCCTAATACTCAAGAATATCTCCAATATTTGAGAATGATGAAGAGTTGAATGATTTCCTTGCTAATGAGGATGACCTTGAATAAAATAATAGTAATGTTGTACTTGTTCCAAAAAATTGTATCAAATTTGAGTCCTTCTTTACAAGATATGATGAAGCCAAAATTTTAAAATAAGAATAGCATGCATCAAAAGTGAAAGGAACATAGAAGATAAACATTGGAACACAAATCTCCCCTAAATATGTGAATCTTGGAATTGATTGTACTCCAGAAGAAATTGTCCAATATACTGCATTATTTAAAGAATACTTTGATGTTTTTGCATGGACCTATGATGATCTCAAGGAACATGAAAAATCAATATTCCAGCATGTCATGCCATTTAAAGAGGGAGCTAATCCATTTAAACAAAAGATCAGAAATATAAATCCAAAGTTGAAGCCCTTGGTAAAGATAGAACTAGAGAAGTTGAAGAAACTTGGAATCATTTTTCCTATCACAAACTCATAATGTATTTCCAATCCAGTAATAGTGAGGAAGAAAACTGATCCATCTCTTAGGGGCTGAGATATAGATGGCTTGAATTCAAAGAGAGGAGGAGCTCAGATGTCCCAATCTTGCATCAAAAGAAGCGTGGACACAAAAAAAACATGTAAATGAGGTACTTGGGAGGTGAAGCTCAAAGAGGAGCCTCACCTTTAAAACTAATTACTAGACACAGTGAAAAATAATAGAGATACATTAAAACTTGGGTTCTATTAAATAAGAAATATGTTGAAAAATGTAAAATGTAGACTGAAAACAAGCTTGCTAGAATGGTGGCAACTTATCTTTGAGAAGAGATGTGATGGTTATGCTCCTTTGCAAGAATAAGAGTACAATGAGGCTCTGAAGGAATTTTTCCAATAAGCATGAATTCCAAAACCCTATACATCCAAAAAACCTAACCCTAGGAGATAAAGTGCCAAAAGTCATGTGGGCCCCGTTGGGGTAAGTTAGTACATCAACTTCCCGAGGTCGTAACTTTTGCATACGATCTTCGTTTAGGGAACACGATAGATCGTTGGAAAGGTATTGACAAGGATATTCATTTATGGGGATAAATTAAAGACTCCAGCTATATTTGAGGTGTCTGATCATGAAAAAACATCATTTAGGCCTTCAAAATGGCCTCAAAAGTTGAGGAACCAAAGAACTGTTAAAAATAGTAAGTTTCCAAAAATATCTTTTGAGCCAGTTGGACAAGGTGGGTGGCCACTGAGATCCTCATGGATCAATCCTCTCCCCTTAGGAAGCAATGATATCCATTGTGTTGAGTCCCCCCATGAGATGAGAAAAATTATGTTGAATTTGGCCCCAGGTGATCCACTTGCCTTGGTGCAGGAGTTGCCTTACTTTGACAACTCAATAATGTTGAGTCCTCTACTAGAAAGTTGCCTTGACCTGTGTGTCCATGAAATGATTAGTGGATTCTTGTTCCATGCAGTCATGGTTAATCTCTGTTGGTGTCAATTGTTTCGTTATCTATGAGGTGTCCAATAATGGTAGAAAATAAGGCCGAAGGAGGCCCACATTGAATATTGGGTGCAAGCCAAGGAATGAGGGAAGGTTGAGCTCAAAATAATTGTCACCCATAACCTTGGTGATGGTGTAGGGTCCATAAAGTAGTGGAAAAATATTTCAATGAGGCTCTATAAGGCATTATTTCTTACAGCCACGAGACTTTCGGATGGCCCCACCTCTATGAGACAAATTCTAACTTCACCAACACTTTCCCGATGTTGGGAGAAAACAAAACTATCACTAATTTCCATATTCAGGATGGGATGTTGTGCCATCTGGTCCATCTATGAATTCCATCAAGAGAGTGAGTGAAGATGATTTGAGAATCCCACTGCAATCAGGTGGCAGGACACTTCGATGTGGAAAAGCCAGTGGGATTTTTGCAGTGACATTTCTACTGGTCGAAACTTTGACATGATGTCAACAAGTATATTCATTCCTTCACTACCTGTGCTATTTTCAAACCGGCCATTAACAAAAATTTCCTACACACTCCTCTGCCTTCTCCTGACAGGCCCTGGGAATCCATCTCAATGGACTACATGTCGATCCTTCTGTCCACCAAGCGGGGAAATGAATTTGCTTTTTTGTTTCTTGATTGCTTTTCCAAGATGGAAATTATGGTCATCTCGAAGAAGAGCATCACATTGGAAGCCACTGCCAAGATATTCTTTGAATTAGTGTGGGTACACTTTGGGATCCCACAAACCATTATCTCATATTGGGACAGTTGAATCCTCATCACATTCTGGTTGAGCCTCTGTTCATCGCTAGATACCAATATCACCAAGTCAACTAACTTCCACCCCCATATGAATGGCCAAACTGAGGTCATCAACGAGATGATCATGCACATCCTACGCATGCACAATTCAAAGCACCCCAACACCTAGGATGATAATCTTCTATATGTTCAACATAGCTACAACAAATCAATGCATAGCTCAACCATCCATAGCCCCTTTCAGTTGGGGTTTGGATTTCAAGCTTTGGGTCCCATGGATGTTGCAATACCCCTTGCGTCCAACCAGGTAGACTCGTTGCATGTTGGAACTGGAGCTGACAAATCCACCAAGTTCATTGAGTGGATCTAGCACATCCACCAACAAGTTCATGATATTTTATAGAAGTCCAATGCCAACTACAAGAAGCACCATGTGTTAAGAACCAAATATCAATATAGCATAGAAAAACCTCAAAAAAAGTACTCAATGCCTTAAAAAAGAGATAATTTCAGATAATAAGCCTCTTCAAGGGGGAAACCTCATTTTACCCCACTTAAATGTTGAAGTACAAGATGATTCCAAATGAAAATGTCTCCTTGGTATATGTAGGAGACTAGGAGGTATAATTACAGCTAATGGAATGAAGCCAACATAAATAAAATAACATTACTAATGTAATATTCCCCAATTAAGGGGTAATGAGCCAATTTTAGGGCTTAACATGCCCCTCCCCTTGAGATAAGTGTTGTACGCAACACTTGAGTAACTATGGATGCTTCTGTATAAAAGACTCATCTTCCCAAGTGGAATATTCAGCCGGTAGTTTCCTCCATTTAATGAGATACTCTGAAATGGATCTATTCCTTAGCTGGCAAATTCTTGTGTTAGTGATGGCTTCAGGCTCCGATATGATTTTTCCTTCCTCGTCAATTTCTGGAAATATAGTTTGATATGGGATCTTGTCGCCTATAACCTTCTTTAAGCATGAAACATGGAAAACTAGGTGTACTCATGAAGATGCAGGCAACTCCAATTTGTATGCCATAGTACCAATCTTTTGTAAACACCTTATAAGAACCATAGTACATTGGTGATAATTTATTATCTTTCTTGAAAACTGCTTGAGGACATCTGTTTGTATGGTTGTAGTCTTAAACACACCCAATCCCTACTTCCAAAATTCCTTCACTACAATGTTGATATGCTTGTTGTTTGTCGATTTTGTGCCATGGTCGGGTTGTCCTTTAAGATTTGGAGACTTGTTGTTGATTATCGATGTGATCTTACACTTCTTGAACTTTATATTTTTATTTTAGAAGAAGTGATGGAAAGGAGGGTGGTACATTTACCCATAAGATGCCATAAATGGTGTCATTTTGTTGCGGTGTGAAAGGAAGTGTTATACCACCATTCCATGGGGTAAACATTTGAACCATTATGTTTGTTTATCATAGATAAAGCAATGAAGGTAGCCTTCCGGACATTTGTTCACTATCTTGGTTGTCCATCAGATTGAGGGATGATAGGATGAGCTATGAGCCAATTGAGTAGCAAAAGAAAATAATTACGTCCAAAAATGTCCGATTGAAGATGGGATCTTTGTCACTTACAATAATCTTTGAGCTGCCATGTAGCTTTTGAACTATATCCATGAATGTGGTGGCAATTGTACTAGCTTTGAAGGGGATGACAGAGTGCACAAAGTGTGCATGCCAGTCAATTATCAGCTTAATCACCATGATGACACTCTTTTCTTGAGACTTTAGTAACCACAGCAGTGAAATCCATGGAAACCTCCTCCCATCTTTGACTTGGGATGGCTAATGGTTGTAAAATACCCGAGGGTCTTAATTGTCCACCTTATTTTGTTGGCAAATAAAAACATTTCAAACCTATGAACATTAGTTTTAAGGCCATCCCAAAAATCCTTCTTGACTCTATGGTAGGTTTCAAAAATCCAGAGTGCCCTCCCTCTTGGAGAGGTGTGCAATTCTAATGGTACCTTTTGTTTGAGTTAAGAGTTATTACATAGAAATATAAAAGCGATCCTGCATTACCATAGTGAATCATTTTTCCATGTAAATGTATCGTGCATTGGAATCCTGCTACAAACTTTGGATGAGAGTCCACACTCTTTCGTAATTCTTCCATTAGTCCCTTTCTTCTATTATCAATCGGGTTGGATGATCGAGAGATAGCATAGAAGAAAGGCTCCAACATCTTCATCCTTTCTTGAGGGTGCATCTACCACAACATTTTTCTTCCCCTTTTTATGAGTGATTTCAAAATCATAACCCAATATCTTGGTTACCCATTTTGTTGTTCTTTTGAAGATAGTCTTTGTTCAAGTATTTAAGACTATCATGATGCTGTTTTGACCTGGAGGTGCCTACCTATTAGGTAAGGACTACCATTTCTTCAATGCATTTAGTATTTCCATAATTTCCTTCTCATAAATGGGTTTTGTCTAAGTCCTTTCCCTTGAATGAGGTCAACTTTCAAAAGCCGGGGGCCTTCCGCTTCTTGCATTAGGACAACACCAATTCCATTTCTGGGGCATCACATTCCTGATAAAGGGGTTTTATGAAGTGCAGGTGTGGTCAAGGTAGGAACTTTGCACATCACCTCTTTAATTTGTTCAAAATCTCTAGTTACCTTTGGAGTCCATGAAAATACATCCTTCTTAGTTAGTTCCATTAAAGGTGTTGTTATTCTTCCATAGTTCGAACAAACTTGCAGTTGGTAACCTGTCAAACACAAGAATCCTCTAAGATCTTCAATGTTTTGAATCGACTAGTCCATCATGGCCTTAATATTGTTAGGGTCTACCTTGACACCTTCATGAGGATACAATATGACCCAAATGCTCTACCTCCTTCCCCCCAAAACATTTGGATTGTTTGGAATATAGTTGTTGCTTCTTTAGTAGTTGTATCCTGCTTGTCAACATGTAGCACATGATCCTCCCAAGACTTGCTATAGATTAGTATGTCATCAAAAAATCTTGACACAAATTTTTGAAGGTCTTTAAAATGGAATTCATCAACCAGATCGGAGGTGCATTTGTCAGGCCAAAGGCATGACCAAAAATTCATAATGGCCTTCATGAGTTCAAAATGTTTTTTTGGGATATCTTCTTCCTTCATTATGATCATGATTACCCTAATAGTCAATTTTGTGAAATATATTTATCATATAGTTCATCTAACAATTCATCAATGATGGGAATGGGAAACTTTTATCTTTAATAGTGATCTTGTTGAGCTCTCTATAATGCGGACACATATGCCATGATATCTTTCTTGGGCTCATTACCATTGGTGCAAAGTAATAACTTTGGCTAGGTCTAATAATGCCGACCTCTAACATTTCTTCAACCATGCACTCAATTTGCTCCTTTTTGGGCATGGGGTATGCAATGGCCCTAATGTTAGAGAAGGAAAACTCGAGGGAATTAGGTGAATTTCATGATCATGATTTAGTGGAGTTGAAGACCAACTGGGAATATCTTCAAATACTTTGGAGTGCTTATCAATGATCCCTTGGAGATCTTAAGGAATAAATGGCCAAATGTTTGAACATCTAGTGAGCATAGTTATTGCAATAGCATGTGATGCCCCCTTTTCAATAATTTTTTCATACCATTAGAACTTATCACTAAGGTTTTCCACGTGATACCTCATAACTCAATTTCTTTTTCCTTCCAATGAAAATTTCATGAAAAGTTCTTGAAAATTAAAAGCCATTGTTCCTAATGATTGGGACCATTGGATTCCTAGTACAACTTATCTGCACCACCATGGGTATAGAAATAGTGGACTATTCATTACATATTCCCCCATAGTAATATTGATCTTATTATTGCATTTTTTTCCTAAGCAATTGATAGTTCTCCATTTGCAATCATTACACGAAACTCTGTTGGATATACAAAGCAATTGAAGCTTTAGCTAATTTATAGTGAATGAAATTATAGATGCGCTAGAATCAATTAGGACTATTACCTTTTTTATTTTTGATGTATCCTTGATCTTGAGGGTTTTGAGGTAATATAATTAATCATTACATGATATCCGCGAGTCAACTCTTAGGATGAAATTGCTTCTACATTTTCATCTTGAGATGGTTCTTGTTCTTCTTCTTCTTCCCCTCTTCACAATCTATGTAGAATAGTTTCTCCACATATGGCACTAACGTACTTGTCATGATTAAAGCATAAAACCTTTGCTTTTCTTCATAATTGTTGAGTTGTTTTAGAAGGAGCATTGTTCTCTCTATAGATGTTAGGATTGGTCCTTCCCAAAGTGGCCCCATGAGTGATATTTTTGCTTTCAAGCATTTATTGCCACTTTAAATCGTTCTCCAATGATTTGGGTTCCCAAAGGCCATGAAACCTCATGTTGAATGTTATCCTTTAAAGTTCCTATAGATACAACAATCAAGTGCTCATCACGGAATATTGGTTGCCTTTATATTCAATCTTTGGAAGTTCTCAGTATTGTGATAAGCTGGGCCCCTTTTGCTTGAGATTTATCAATTGGCTAAAGAAGGTATTGCTCCTTGTATCCTCATAGTGTGCTATCATTTCTTCCATGAAAATTTTCCAAGTGATGAGTGATTTGAGAGGAACAAATGCCATCAATACCATACAAATTGATTAGTTTCTAAATATAAAGAAGCAATTTGTACCTTTTTGTTAATATGTGGCACATTATGTGAATCAAAGAATTATTTCCATCTAGAGTATCCATGTGATTAGGTCCTTTCCATCAAACTTCCTCATATCGATCTTAGGAGCGTGGGTCTTCAACTGAAGTTGGAGTTTCTCCATTCTTGATTCACCTTCCTTGTATCCTCACAATGAATTTCATGGGATACATTTTCACTTTTCAGTGTCTTCTACATTCTATTTTCACTTTCAGGTGTCTTCTCTGTTACGAAATTTTTCAATACTTCCATGATCTCCTCTTTTAAACCATCCATCTTTGCCTCCAACTTAGCTTCCATCTCTTGTAGTTCATATTTTGTTACTATATTATTTTGTAAATCATGTATGTCCCTACGCATTTCTTCACCTTCATCAAGAGTCCAAGTAGGATTTTCTAGAGGCTTATTTGGTGTAGAAGTTTCCTTTTTGGGTGGCATGGTTGCCAAGTATCACTTTTGAACCTTGATTTTGAGGTGGTTCTTCTAGACAATATTTCTTCTGTTTTATCTCCCAAGTTTCGGCCCTTCTGGGTATGAAAATTTATTTTATGTAGTTCTCTGATATTTCTACTCTGTAATGCCATAGGTCTGATCAAAATTGGATGTGCCAAGTGGAATTTACGGTAACTTCCCCACAACTTGCTGATTTTTTCCTTTCCAAGAGATTTCACGTGTATAGTGTGTCCCACACAAAATAATTGATATCAAATTCTGAAACTCATACCAGAAATACTACAGACTGTCCACCATCCAATGAAACCAGTCCCACTAAATTTGGATACTCTAGGAAGAAGTTATGATTGTTTTACCTAGAACACCTTCTTGAGACTAGTCAATATGACTAGTCAGATACCCTATCTTCCATAGGGTGTATCTACAAATGTAAGATGACCCAAATGTATGATGACCCAGAATCTGGAATTTTTACCACAAATACCTTACTAATTTTTGTGAATATCCTCCAGAGGTCAGGGTCTGAAACCTTATAGAAAAAATTTTATAGTGAAAATTCTGCAATGAATCAGTTCAAGATGATTCCCAAACCCTATCTTGTACAGGTTGTATCTCTGAAAGTATAAGGCCTATAGAGATGAAATTATAACCCAATGTACCTTGATCCATCTACTAAATATCCTCCAAGTCATTCCTTCGAAAACGTTGTAGAAAAAAAGTTATAGAGAAAATTCCAAGGTGTCTCAGATGTAGCAGCGAAACCCCAAGACCTTGAGCTCTGATACCATATATTAAGAACCAAATATCAATATAGCATAGAAAAACCTCAGAAAAAGTACTCAACACCTTGAAAAATAGATAATTTCAAATAATAAGCTTCTTCAAGGGGGAAACCTCCTTTTACCCCACTTAGATGTTCAAGTACAAGATGATTCCAAATTAAAATGTCTCCTTGGTATATATAGGAGACTAGGAGGTATAATTAGAACTAATGGAATAAAGCCGACATAAATAAAATAACATTACTAATGTAATATTCCTCAATTAAGGGGTAATGAGCCAATAATAGGGCTTAGCACCATGATCAACACCGGGTGCAACACCAGTTTAAGGTGGGTGACAAATTTTGGTTGCACTTGCAGAAAGAACAACTTACAAGGCCTCATCGAAATATTTTTACACTATGTTATGGACCCTTCACCATCACCAAGGATATGGTTGAAAATTCTTTTCAACTCAACCTTTCCCCATTCGTTGGATTTCACCCAGTATTCAATGTGGATCTCCTTCGACCGTATTTTCCACCATTATTAGACACCTTGTAGATAGCAGAATAGTTGAGACCAACAAATCTCAACCCTGACTACATGGAACATGAATCCACTAATCATATCATGGACATACAGGTTATGGTAAATCGCCAACAAAGGATCCAAATTTATCAATTTTTCAAAGCAGGGCAGCTTCTGCACCAAGGGAAGTGGCTCACCCGGGGCCAAATTCAACAAACATTTCCTCATCTGATGGGGGCACTCAATGAAATAGAGACCAGTTCTTCCTAATGGGTTAGTATTGATCCAAGAGGATATCAATGGCTACCCACCTTGTCCAACTATCTCAAAAAAATGTTTTGGCAACTTACTATTTTTAGCAATTCTTCAGTTCCTGGTCTTCCGGGGCCATTTTGAGGGCCTAAACAATGATTTTCCGTGATTAGGAACCCCAATGATTGTTAAATAATTTTATTGAGCCCCCTAAATGAATATCCTCATCAATACCTCTCCAACGAGATATTGTGCGCCCTAAATAAAGATCGTATGCAAAAGTTACAACCTCGGGAAGTTGATGTACTAACTTACCCCAACGGGGCCCACATGAATTTTGGTGCTTCATATCCTAGGGTTAGGTTTTTTGGATGTGTAGGGATTTTGAATTCATGTTTATTGTAAAATACCTTTAGAACCTCATTGTACTCATATTCTTGCGAAGGATCATAGCCATCACATCTCTTCTCAGAGATAAACTGCCACCATTCTAGCAAGCTTGTTTTCAGTCTACATTTTACAGTTTTCAACGTATTTCGTATTTAATAGAAGCCAAGTTTTATTGTATCTATGCTATTTTTCACTGTGTCTCTGTGTTAGTATTATAAATTTGTGGTTTCATTTTGTTCCGCTCATAAATCTGGACCAGTGGTATAAGTACCTCATTTACATGTTTTTTTTTTTATCCATGCTTCTTTTCATGAAATATTATCACATCTGAGCTCCTCCTCTCTTGGAATTCAAGTCATCCAAATCTCAGACACCGAGATCTAGATAAATGGTATTATATCTAATTAATCTCACAATGAACAATAGAAAATATGAGAGAAGCCAAAAGGAGTAACTTGATATTATGAGAAGGCTTGCTAGGCCTTTATATAGAATTACAAAATGGTCCATTGGACAAAGTAAAAGAGAGCTCACTAAATGCATCTCTATTATTAGTATAATAGTTCTAACTACCCAAATAACTAATTAATGGAAAATTAAACCCAATACAATAATGTAAATAGCTCATTAAATGAGTCTCTATTATTATAATAATAGATCTAACTACCCAAATAACTAAGTAGTGGAAAATAAAACCCAATACAATAATGGAGAGGTGGGACTATCTTTGAACCATATGGGAAACCTGTTATGCCAATTAATTAATAAGGAGGTGAGAATATACACGGTCAATATATTATCTTTATATCTTTATGACTTTTTGCATCCGAATTTAGACCATATAACCCCTAAAATTCAGATAAAAAACTAGAGAAATTCCTTTGTGTGTCGATTTCATAGATCTAAATAAAGATAGTATTAAGGATAACTCTACTCTTACTAACATGGAATTTTTTCTTCAACAAGTTATTGGATCAACTTGTATGTCCATGTTAGATGGTTTTTTAGGATATAATCAAGTATTAGTTGTAGAGGCAAACATGCTGAAAACTACCTTCATAACACCATGGCATACATATGCTTATGCTCATATGCCTTTTGATCTAAATAATGTTGGAGCTAATTTTCAAATATTCATGGATCATTCTTTTAAATATATAATAAGGAATTTTAGCTTTGATTATCAAGATGATCTCACTGTCCATTCCAAGATAGGAGAAGAACATATAAATCATTTAAGACAAGTCTTTGAAAGATGCAGATTATATGGGATTTCTTTTAATCCAAAAAAGTGTTTGTTTGTAGTTTATGAGGAGAAATTATTGGGGTATATAGTCAGTAAGAAAGGAGATTATATCGATCCTGAAAGAATAAAATCCATTAATGAATTAAATCCTTCAATTTCAAAGAAGGGTGTATAATCATTTTTTGGAAAGATACATTTTGTAAGAAGATTTTTTCCATATTATGCAATTATTGTCAAACGAATCAATTTGTTTCTTAAGAAAGATCCAAGATTTGAATGGACTTAGGATATCCAAAATGCATTTAATAATATCAAGCGTGCAATCACCACAACACATGTATTGACCAGTTTTGGATTTTGACAGATATTTTATCATATGTTCTTTTACTACAACATGGACCATGGCTTCAGTCCTTATACAAAAAAATATTAGAGGAGAAGAGCTTCCAATAAGCTTCATGAGAAAGACTCTTCATGATTATAAACTGAAATATTTAGAAATTGAGAAACAAGTTCTTTCTCTAGTCAAGGTGGTGGCTCACTTCCGAATTTATATTTTGAATTCTCATGTTATAGCATGTTACTTGATCTCCAGTAAATATGTTCTTAAATCAATAGTTAAGAGAAGGAAAATGGGCAAATTGGCTTGCTAAGATCCAAGAGTGTGACATAGATATTACATAGATATCTAGAGTTAAATGCTTCAACTTATACTGTAAATATTGAAGACATGGAAGATATTTCTCCGTTGCATAGAAGGATAAATCAGATTCTGAAGTTAGAAGAAGAACGACCCAAGGCCTTGAATAAAATAGATCAGAGATAAGATAATGCCAAAAAATATTTTGATCAAAGTGAAACAATCAAGAATTTTCAAAAAGGTGAATTGGTGTCACTCTAGAACAAAGATAAAGAAAACCCTTCAATTCATACAAAGTTCGAAGTCGTTTGGATTGGTCCTTACATCATTCAAAATATCTTGAGTTTTAATCTGTACATGCTTAAATATACGAAGGGGACAACATCAATGTTGCTAGTCAATGGGAAGCATCTCAAAAGCTTATTTGCTTGATCATATTTCTTCATTTTTTTATTTTTTTTTTGTTTTGTATATTCGTTTTTCCTTCTAACTCCATAGCCCAATGAAGAAGATACTTGATTTTCATATTGTGGGTTCTTAGAAACCCAAAGGGGTTCACTGTCCCGCAGTTGAAGCCAATTGTTGACCTTTATATTTTCTTTTCCCTATTACTTCTCCACACTTAGAAAAAGTTCTTGTTTTAATTTTTTGTAAAGTATGCCTTGTCTTTTCTGTCACCATACTTCGTCATTTTCTTTCACTTCACTGTAGGTCCATGGGTTAGCATAATTTTCTCTGTAACTACATTATCACCGAAACGCCCCTTTACTTATGTGATCCTCAACTTATATGATACTTAGATATTTTATTTTTCTTTCTTACCTCGGTATGTGGGTCCCCAATTCCTTCATCTCCATTTACCCCACAAGCCTAACCAACAGTGATACTTGATCATTTTCGGACCTTATTTTCCTTACCACACAACACTTGTGCATTTTATTTTTCTTCCCAGTGGATTTGTAGGTTGGTGGACTCATGGGTTCACTTCAAATTTTCTTTCATATCTGCTCCCACCATAACATGATTTTTGTCTTGTTACTTTCTCGAGATACATTAAAAGTTGGTACTATGGAAGACAATTGTTGTGAAAATTATGAAAATACCGTTATTAGTGGAAGAAATATCGAGAGATTTTTCATTCAATTCATATTAAGTTCTTCATTGGGAAAAGGTTAAGTCAATATTATCTGGAAAAGGGCCTCATTTATATGAATATATTCTAAGTTATTACAAAAACAAACCACCAACTTCATGGTTGTAGGAAGGAAACAATTTTGTGTGGATACAATGAACATTTTTTGACGGGAAGATCAAAATTTTTAGTGGTCGAGATCCTACTAGTACTACTCTACATTTCCTCTACTTCAAAGAAATGAAAATATAGTATGGACATCAAGAATTTCTCTTGTTGGATGAGCACCAGAAGTATACAATTGTAAAGAAGTTGTCACTTGGTGTGTTGATAAGTGTATTCCAAGGCGAAGAACCATTGAACTCAAGGGAGAATCTCATATTTCATTAGCAACACTCATTTTTTAGGAAAATGTTGAAGTTACCAGAAATAGATCTTACCTTTAAAGGAGAAGAAGCAAGGTATTTTCTCAAGAAATGAAATAATGGACTCGACCTTCTGCAAGAATATCTTGAAGACCCTACGACAATGCATTTGGACATGTGATCCATATTTTATGAGAAGAACGGAATAAATAAAAATTATTATTATGTTTAACAAATAAGCACAAGGAAAAATAACAGATATGCAGTAAATTGGTTTCTATTAATAAGGAAATATGTTGAAACTGTAAAATGTAGACTGAAAACAATCTTTCTAGAATGGTGGCCTCTTATTTCTGAGAAGAGATGTGATGGTTGTTCTCATTCGCAAGAATATGGTTACAATGAGTCTTTCCAAGCCTTTTTAAAATAAAAAAAGAATTACAAAAACCCTAGACATCCAAAGACCTAACCCTAGGAGATGAAGCACCAAACATCATGTGGGCCCTATTGGGGTAAGCTAGTACATCAACTTACTGGGGTCGTAACATTTTCATACAATCTTTGTTTTAGGTGCACAATAGCCTGTTGGAAAGGTCCATACAAGGAATACACATTTTACTGTCATAAATTGAATTAATCTATATTTTGACTATGGAGATCCCTAAAAACATTGTTTAGGGCCTCAAAACAGATCTGGATGTCGGGGACCCAAAAACTAGAAAACAAAACTGCCAAACTGGAAAACTACCAAAATGAGCTAGTTGGAATAGGTGGGAGGACACCGAAATCCATATGGATCAATCATCCCCCCTTAAGAATCAATGGTCTCCATTGCGTTGATTTCCCCCATTATATGGGGAAATTTCTGTTGAATTTGGCCCTAGGTGAGCCACTTTCCTTGGTGTAGGAGTTACCCTACTTTGACAACACTATATATTTGGATCTTTTGCTGGCAAGTTCCCTTGACCTCTATGTACACAATCGTATAAATGGATGCCTATTGTAGGTAGTTAGGGTTGATCTCTATTGGTGTCAACATTTATTCTATCTCTGAGGTGTCCAATAATGGTGGCAAATAGGGTTGAAGGAGATCCATGTTGAACATTGGGTGCAAGTCAAGGAAAGGAGGAATGTTGAGATCAAAAGCATTGTCACCCATAGCCTTGGTGATGGTGTTAGGTCCATAACGAAGTGGGAGAATATTTCTATGGGGCCCTATAAGGTGTTCTTTCTACAAATGCAACCAAATGTTGTATCCCACCTAAAACCTATGTGGCACCCAGTGTTGATCACAACGTTGCTTGTACTTGGAATTGGACTTCTGAAAAAAATCTTAAACTTGTTGGCGGATGTGTTGGATCTTCTCAATGAGTTTGGTGGCTTTGTGAGCTTCAGTTGGAGAAGGTGATGAGTCAGTCGTAGTGGTTGCAAGGGGTAATGAAAAATCCATGGGGCCTAATGGTTGGAATCCCAACCCCACCTGRAAGGGGATGTGGTCGATTGAGCTATGTAGGGATCGATTGTAGCTATGTTGAACATAGGGAATACACTCATCCCATGTGCGAGGGTGCCTCAAATTGTACAYGTGCACGATATGCATGATCATCCAATTGAAGACCTCGGTTCGTCCATCTGTATGGGGGTGGAAGGCAATGAATTTGATGAGCTTGGTGTCCAGCAGTGACTAGAGGCTCGAGCAAAATGTGTTGAGGAACTAAATGTCTTGATCTGAGACAATGGTTTGTGGGATTCGAAAACGTACCCAGACTCATTCAAAGAAGAGCTTGGTATTGGCCTCTGGTGTGATTCTCTTCTTCCAGACACCATAATCGCCATCTCAAAAAAGAGATCGAAAACCACAAAAAAACAGTCATTTCCCCTCTTGGTGGATGGAAGGACCAAAATATATTCCATTGAGATGGATTCCTGTGGCATGTTAGGAGTAGGCAAAGAAGTGTATAGGCCCTATTTCTTAGTTTTTGGTTTTCCAATAGCATAGGCAGTGGAAGACATGATATATTGTTGACATCATGTCGAAGTTTCAACCAGTAGAAATGTTTCTACAACACTGCCACTGTCTTTTCAACGCCGAAGTGTCCTGCCCCCCGACTATAGTGGGATTCCAAAATCATCTTCACTCACTGACTTAATGAATAACAGATATGGCCTAGATGGCACAACATCCCATCCTAAATATGGAAATTAACAACAACTGAGTTTGCACCCAACATTTGGTAGGTGGTGGAGAAGTCAGGGTCTATCCCATAGAGGTGGGGCCATCCAGAGGTCTCATGGCAACAAGAGTCTAGAACCTTGGTACTTATTTGGTACTTATTGTTTTATACTCAATGTTCAGGTGGAACTGCTGCAAGTATGTGGACCAATTCTGATGGCAATTATTCTACAACTTTCCTTGTGTCTGCATGAACTGTAGTGGCTTATGATCAATGTGGATGACTGTTTCCTTCCCAAGAATGTAATGTCTTGACTAGAGGTAGTCTTGCAAAATGGATTACATTTAGTTTTCGTAAGTAGGGTACTTATGGACGACATATGAGAGTGTCTCACTATGATAGGCCATGGGGTGGTTGTGTTGAGTGAGAACTTTTCGCACAACATAGTATGAAGCATATGTCTTGATCTCAAAGTGTTGTTCTAGGTTCGATAATGAAATTACTAGGGATGATCACAAGCACTGCTTCAAATCATCAAACGATTTCTATTGGGATAGACCCCACATAAAGTTTTCCTTACCACTACCCTTCATTACTTGGATGAGGGACAATGCAATATGGAAGAATCCAAACATGAACCTGTGGTAGAAATTGGCAAGGCCCAAGAAGCTCTAAAGCTCAGTGAGTGTGGTTGGGGCTGGCCAGTCACAGATGACCTATATCTTGGTTGTATCCTCATGTAAACCATGCTGATTAATGTTGTGTCCTAGGTACTGGACCGTGCCCATGCCAAAGGAGTATTTTTCCAAGTTGGAATATAGCTTGTGTTGTCGCAGGGTGTGCAACACATGCTAAATATGCTACAAGTGTTCCACCCACGTCTTATTGTAGATGAGGATGTCATATAGATACACCACTACAAAAGTATTAGTGAAAGGTCACAGGATATGGTTCATCATCCTCATGAAAGTTGTTGGAGCATTTTTCAAGCCAAAGGGAATGACCAACCATTCAAAAAGACCTTATTTTGACTTGAAGGCTGTCTTCCATACATATGTCTGTTCTATTGGGACCTAGTGGTATCCAAACTTCAGATCAATCTTACTAAATTATTTTTCCCCTTTGATCTTATCAGGGAGATCGTCGATTCAGGGAATCGGGTATTAGTTCCTGATTGTGATTTTATTCAGGGCTCGGTAATCAATGCAGAGTCGCCAGGTCTTGTCATTCTTCTGCACCAACATGATTGGGTTCCCATAAGGTGATTATATGGGACGGATGTGCCCCTTATGGAGAAGTTCTTGGATTTGTCACTTTATCTCTTCATTTTCTAAAAAAGAGAGATGGTAGACTGGCCCATTGGGTAGCGGTGTGTCAACAGTCAGATCGATGGGATGCTTGATCTCACAATGTAGAGGTACCCTAGTAGGCGAAGCAAATATATCCATGTATTCTTCCATGACCTTATCCACTTGCTTCTAATATGTGGAGAGATCGGTTGTAGAGGCCTTGGATGTGAATGCAATCTTTTTCTCACTCTGAGAGTGAATTGTGAAGAAGAAAAAATTATCAGTCTGAGAGATGACCTTCCTGCATTGCTTGGCATATATCAAGGAAATAACACTAGGTGGGACTGCCTTAGGTATCCTATACAATTTCCTATTAAAAGTAATAATAACACTATGAGGACTAGACTCATATACAACATGACGTTTCAATAAATAAGTTTGGCCCAAAAGAACATTACAAACTTTGAGAGGACAAATATAACATAGTACCTCATCTTTGAAGGGCTTGATGCCATATTCCAGGAGACACTGTTGGTTGACGCAGGGATCGCTTCCTTGGCAGAGCCATCTAATGGTGTAGGGTTGCAGGTGCGGTGTTTTCGGTAGGGCTAGTCGCTTGATGACCTCTACTGAGATGAGGTTCTCCTGGCTACCACTATCAATGATGAAGTACAGTGGGCTCCTGTTCACCCTCATCGGCTCCTGTTCACCCTCATCTGTGAATGAAAGAGGTTCTCTCCTTCCTTCGGTTCGTCTAGTTCACCAGGATGGAACTTGGTGGTCAGAATGATGGCATTAGGTTCTGCTTCAATGACCTATCTCCCCTTGTGGATAAGTTCTTGGATCTGTCACTTGATCTCCTAATTTTTTTTAAAAAGCGATGGTAGACTTGCCCATTCGACAGCGGTGCATCGGGGGTCAGATCGATGGGATTCTTGACCTCACAATGCAGAGGTACCCTAGTACGTGAGG